>BQNB010020831.1:0-64997 GCA_026074375.1 Tanacetum coccineum | reverse complement strand
ACCAATGCCATCTATATCTATGTTTATATCATCTAAACATCCTAGTATGTCAAGTCTATATCTTAATATCATTTTTACCAAGCACATTATTCATTTAACATACTTTTCAAAACGTTATTTCAAAACAAGCATTAAACGTTAACGTTTATATCAAAACCCTAATTATATGTAATGTATACATATAAAATGAATGTGCAAACCTTCAACCATGTGTACAAGTGTGCAATGCATAATATTTGAATTATATTTTCCCTCCAACTCAATCTATAAGTCCTAAATACTCAATGTACAAATCAATAATGCATGAATTCAAATAAGCTCATTTTCCACCATTTTCATTCTAGATTTCGTACCACCTCTTTAGTACAAGGTACAACACCCAATGCATAACTTCTAAACCCTAAACCTTAATCCTAAACCCTAATCTTAATCCTAAACCTTAATCCTAAACCTTAAGCTATCCTAAACCCTAACCCTAACTCGAATTAAAACTATTATGGATTTTGGACTAAAAACGATAAATTTTTCATGCATAGGGGTATATATCGTAACTTTCTAAAATTTATAACTAGAGGGGCTGAAAATATCAAATATTAAATTTTATATTTTTAAGAATGCAAAAATGGCAATATATACCCTCGATTTATAAACTTTTACAAATTTAGTCCTTTATATATAAAGTATATATAAATATTATAAGACTCGATTTTATTAAAACCCGACACGTCTATCGTTATTAATCATCGATCGACGCATTATAAATCAATTACATTATATATCTAACGTAATTTATCATCGACTAGCTTTTGAAGAAACGTAAAATCTTATCGTATCACATTACTAGGGAATTTCATGTGAGGGGTTCCATTTGGGTATACGTTTTGACGAGTTTGCTAGATTTACTATTTAAAGTGTCTTGGCTCCTCAAACGTTTACTGCATGACCTCTGAATTATGATAGCCCGAACAGTGATACAATATTTCTATAAATTAATAAATCAAAGTAATATGTATGTTAAACTTCATGAAGTTTTGAAACATAAACAATCAAACTAAGACTTGACATATTACCCCAGGTTGCGTGACGAGGCCGTTACTTTCATTTGATATACTTTTGCCATCAATCAGATTTCCCTGTTAAGGTGAGTTCATAGCCTCGCATTTTAAATCTTTGAAATGTTTCATAAACCCGCGAGGGGGATACATGCTATAAACCATGAATACAAGTGTTTTTCTAACTGTATGCTATCCTGATGCATTATTGCCTAAGTCCCTACTTTTTCCATTAAGACCCCACTATCATGAACCATTAATTACTCTTCGGAGTAAGTGCGAATGCTGTGAATAGATCTATTTGGGACTGAACTCCCCCGTTGGTGTACCCGTTCATGGGGTAACCAAACACACTTCATTTGAATCACTATGCGGGTATTTGGCAAAGGCACCCGTTGGGGCAACTACTTGTGATTATTGATTATCTCAAGGCTTCGGTGTCATGAGCTTAGGGCAATAATACTATTTTCTATAATAATTGTACTCATTGCAATTATTACTATTATGGGTGTATAACAACGTAACCCACTGATTATGATGACTTGTATTCAAACAGTTTATCATAAACCTATGAATTTCACTCAACTATTGTGTTAATCTTTTTAGCATGTTTATCTCAGGTAATTGAGCAACTTATGGCACGGACTTGAAGATGGTTAAGCTGTTATCATTCAAACTTTATGTTTCTAGATTTTGGAACCTCTTTTTGTAAAAACTCTGATGAATAAATGAATGATAACTAAATTTTCCAAAAACGTCTCTTTACGAGTCGTTCTCTATGATTATGTTTGTTGTACTGTGAAATAATACCCCAGATTAGCTTCCGCTGCTATATTTATCAAAATGGGGGTGTTATATTACAGAAGTAGATAGCCAGCCTCTTTTAGTGTGGCTCCTGCCGACTAATTTTTCCCAGAAATTGATATAAACAAGATGACCATCTGCACACCATGGAAAAATCCACTTCATTTCCATCCTATTTTTATCACGGAATAACGCATTAACTTCTTCAGGCACAATCACGGTTCTTTTTGGTGCAGTTAGGGAATGAGTAACATCCTGAAAAGTCCTATCCTAATCTGACTAAGTATGGGTCAATTTATGAGAAAATGGATTTATTCGCTAATATTATAAACACATATACATTATGACTGTGCAATTGAGCGTATCACCTCGAAAAATGAAACACTTATACAATGAGAGCTGAATGACTTTTTATCCCCTTTTCGTGAGGTGTTTGGCTTTGATGTTTTCTAGCATAAGAGTTTTATAAATTCATTTCTTGAAGTTATTCTCGAGAAATCTTTTTATGAAATGGTATTAACAGTTCTACTTAGATGCCAAACGAAGTAAGTGGGGGGATATTTGATAACATCAAATATCATAATATATTGGAGGCAAAAATACCCCCTAAAATACCGCAAACGTTTCACTAACACTCAAAATGAATATTTTTCTGCAATTATTTTGTAGTTTTCAGGTGAAATGCCATGAAAGTGACAAAAACAAGGGAAAAGGACATAAAGAGTATATTCTAAAGAATGTTTACGGCGTAACACCAAAGAATGATTACGCCGTACATAAAATAAAGAATAACGAAGATCAAGGAAGACTTATGGCGTAAACCCGCCATATCTAGTTACGTCGTAACCCTAAATTTGAAGGAAATCTTCAACAAAGTTATAGTTTACGATGTAACACCCTTATCTAGTATGTCAAAACCATGAAGATCCACAAATATATAATGAAGATCACGTACATATGAAAAATATATGAAGGTTACGGTGTAACACCATATCTGGTTACGCCGTAACAGCTGCTTAATTATGAAATGCCGAGTAAGTTGGTTACAGCGTAACATCTTTATTGGTTACGCCGTAACAGGTTCAATATCTATAAATAGAGGTCTCATCCAACTATTCACATCACTAAAATTCCCTCCCATCTGCCAATTGGAGATATTGACAAAGGCTTCCATCCTTTGAAGAATTCCACCGGGAGTCCAAGGGAGATCACACTTTACTTACTTTTTGTATTTAATCTTTCAAAATACAAATACTGTAAGAATTATGAGTTTCCAATATATGATCTCTTCTATCTCTTACTGTGTTTTCGTTACCATGAGCGGCTAAGCACTTAAAGTGCTGGCCTAGTTATGTAATTACTTTTGTTATGATTGTTTCCTGTTAAATTATAGTTTCGCTAGATATTCCTTGACTATCATGTAACCCTGGGTTTTGGTAGTACGGGTGGTTTGGACCTAGCTTGCCCCATTAATAGATTTATCTTGTCATGATGGGATCTAATGTGGATACTATGAAGGATACACCAACGCCTTACCTGGTATAAGAACTGACCGGTCACCGCACTTATCACCTAATACTTAAAAAGCACAGGAACTCTTTCAGAGGGGGTTAATAACCTTAATAGGTTATTAGATATGTTTTGGGAATAGTTAGGATTAATCACTGAAACCTGGATAACCTACCTCTTAGATGATTCGGGACTGATTCGGAATCGCAGGGAGTATAGGATAGACTGTATATGCACATTCAAGTCTATCGACCTTAGAAACCAGTAATGAAACCATAGTTTGACATTGCATAGGAAATTGTCTTCATAACAATAGTAATGAAGTAACTAGGTTAGCACGTTTTCTCTCTTGATATCTCCTATCCTTTTACTTTTCACTTGTTTATTTTATTGTTATTTATTTATTTTAAATCAATTCTAAAAAACCATTTTCTAAAAGTGACACTTCAAATTAAAACTAATTACACCTTAGCTCTTGGGACGACCTCGGATTTACCATTCTATACTACCCACGATCGGGTTCTCTGCCCGTTAATGCGTCGTTAGGTAGATCGAGTTTTATAAATTTAAAACTTGATAAAAGTATATTTTAAAAGAAAATACGCATCATATATATAATAAACTTTCAAAACAACCTTAAACTACCTAATAACTTTAAAATAAACGTCAGAGGTCAGAAACATACAATTCTATGAAAATTTAAATTATATAAATAACATGTACTTTTTTACCATTTATGACTGTATTTAAAAACAGATTTCACATTCATATTTATATTTATATACATACTAAAAGTCGTTCGCTCGCCCAAACAACCAAGTCACGGCATTTTGGTCTTTCAAGCCCCGTTAACATTTATGAACTTTAATAAGTAAATACATTTAGGAGGCGTTTGTTACACCAATTTTAGAATCAAGGAAAGATCTTACACCCTTTCTCAATTGTTTGGTACAAAATGGAATGGTAGGTCATATGTATAAAATTGATACCAAACAAGAGGCAAAAGATTGGCCGAATGAAACCTTGTTAAGGGTCCCACATCATTTTCTCTCTCATAATAGTCTAAAACCAATTAATAAAAAAAATGTATTTATTGTCCCTTTTCTTTCAAGATCATAATAGTTAATAATTAAAATATATTTTTAATTAAATATACTTATTTTCTCTTTAATTCATTATCTTTCATTCCTATACCAAATCCGATTCCGATTCTAAACCTATATATATATACCAAACAGGCCCTTAGTATATGATTCCGGATACATATCATACTATATAAATACGAATATCACATATTTTGTTAACCAAATAAGTAAAAAATATTATACTCGCCCCAACAACAAACGCATTCAAATTCCGTGATTGTTAAAAAAATGCTCAGTGAAATCAAATACATGCGTTGCATACAAGTCAACCCACCCGAATAATTTGGACAACCTGGGACGAGACATGAAAAAGCTAACGGAAAGTGTTCATGCAATCCAGATTGGATGCCAAATTTGTGAAGGACCTCACCTCGACAAGGTTTGTCCCCTCAACGAGAAGTTAAACAAGTTGAAGAGCTCATGGAGAATTTAGATGAACAAGGACTTTTAATGGGAACAATAGAGGAAAGTTTCATTTAAGACCACTTGGATACTACACTAAGACTGATAACCGTCCACTATATGGCAAAAAGAGGCAAAGCTTAGAAGAACTATTAGCTAAGCATCAAGAGGAATATGCACGAAGAAGTACTAAAATGGAGGTATGGATTAAGAAGCTACAAGAGAATGTCGAGATTAACACTAGGAACCAAAACGCCTCAACTAAAAACCAAGGGTATATATTGCCAATTTTGCAAACTTAAAAATATAAAATATAAATATTTTATATAAATTGTAAAAATATATATTATTATTATAAAACTCATTTTATTAAATCCCGACAATTTTATAGTTATTAATGTAATCGACGCATTATTTCGTTGTATATTTAAGGTAATTTATTCATTCAAACTAAACTTTTGAAGAAACTTAAAAATATTTTCGTATCACGATACTTTGGGAATGCTTCATTTCTAGAAGGGTTTTCATTTGGTTTTCATTTTGACCGAGTTTGCTGGGTTTACGATTTTAAAGTGCCCTTGCTCTCAAAACTATTACTACATGGCCTCACTAATTTATGCTAGCCGATCAACGATTACAATATTTTCATAATTTAATAAATCAAAGATATACGTTAAACTTTATGAAGTTTTGAAACATAAACTATCACACTAAGACTTGACATATCACCCCAGGTTGCGTGACGAAGTCGTTACTTTCACTTGATATACTTTTGCCATAAATCAGATTTCCCTATACTGTTAAGGTGAAGTTCATAGCCTCACTTTTAAATCTCTTTAATATTTCATAAACCTGTGAGGGGGATACATGCTTAAATCATTAAAAATATTTTTCCAAATGTATGCTATTCTGATATATTATTGCCTAAGTCCTTTCCTCAAGGCCTCGGTGCCATGAGCTTAGACGCAATAATACTGTTTTTCATAATAATTGTACTCATTGCAATTATTACACTTATGGGTGTATAACAACGTAACCCACTCTTATGATGACTTGTATTCACACTATTTATTATAAATCTATACAATTTCACTCAACCATTGTGTTGACCTTTTTAGCATGTTTATCTCAGGTAACTGACCATCTTATGGCACGGACTTGAAGATGGCTAAACTGTTATCATTCAAACTTTATGTTTTCATGTAGATTTTGGGACCTCTGTTTGTAAAAACTCTGATGAAATAAATGATAATGAAAACTTATCTCTTTAAAAGCGTCTCTTTCGAGTTGGTTTTCAATGACTATGACTGTTGTACTATGAAATAATACCCCAGATTAGCTTTCGCTGCTATATGTCAAAAATGGGGGTGTTATATCATGCCAGTAATCATACCACTAATCTTTATTCTTACATCGAACACTTTTACATTTTTTCCATATTTCTTCAAGAACTTGCCTTTTTTCTCCAATCTTTATTTCGTATTCATCGGCAAGTTGTTCTATTTCTTTATGGGGGGGAAAATAAAATTATCAAGTGTTTATTCTCGAAGAAACATCTTTTTAAGGATCTTTATCTGATCTACATGCCTCAGTTTACTGATAATACACCTATAAATCTTTCACTTACGATTTACTTATGTCTATGTGTCTTTCTTAAGTTTAACCCATTCTTTAATGTATAATTCTTAGGCCGAGGTTTATCATCATGAGAATTTTATTTCACCATTCCGCAATTACCTTTTCAGACTCCAAACAAGAATCTTTACCTGACGGCTTACATAGCTCTTATCATTAAAAAGTTCAGAAAAGATACTCCACCTCTTTTCATTTCCTTCCTTTCGTTGTCATTAGGGAAAAACTAATATTTTGTTTTACCAAGCTCATTGATCCCATAAATTTCATGCCCCCATCACATTTGTTCCTAAATGGGCTATAGGATGGCCAAGCCTTAAAGTCCTTATCACATTCTTGTATAATAGGTTTACAAAATGTGTTGTAGCAGTGTCATCACTTATCTTCAATATTTTAGTGATTGGTTCATCAATGTTAATCGAGTTTATCATAAAGATTCCCTCAGTAGGGGTGAAGTTATGGTCATTCATATTTATGTTAAACGTTACCCTTTCGTCACCTACCCCTACTGATATTTCTTTTTCAAAAACACTAATCTAGGCATGAACGGTGGCCAAAAAGGGTCTTCCTAAAATGACAGGTAAATTGGAGGTTTGATCTAGAATTACGAAGTTGGATGGAAACAGAAATTTATCAATTTTTACGAGTATGTCTCTAATTATCCCAAGTGGTGCCTTTTTTTCTCATATCTGCCATTTCCACTAGTATCTCGGTTTCACTATGGTTTGTTAACTCTAAATACTCAAAAATATTCTTAGGTAGAACATTTACACTAGCTCCTAAATCAGCCATAGCATAAAAGTTAAAGTTTACAGATGGTGTGTGAAAGCGTAATAAGTCCCCCCCCCCCCCCCCCCCTGTCCGGTTCCCCCCCCCCCCCCATGGATTAGATTCCTACGTAGGCAGTTGATCAATGGTGTTTTCTTCCTGAGAGTCAGAGAGGAAGGATATTCCGTGGAGATTCTTAAGTTTCTTAGGAGAGTTGGGGCCCTCATGTTCAACAATTACTACCTTTGCTTGTTCAGATAGTGTAAATGTTCTACCTAAGAATATTTTTGAGTATTTGGAGTTAACAAACCTTAGTGAAACCGAGATACTAGTGGAAATGGCAGATATGAGAAAAAAGGCACCACTTGGGATAATTAGAGACATACTCGTAAAAATTGATAAATTCCTGTTTCCATCCAACTTCGTAATTCTAGATCAAACCTCCAATTTATCTGTCATTTTAGGAAGACCCTTTTTGTCCACCATTCACACCTAGATTAGTGTTTTTGAAAAAGAAATATCAGTAGGGGTAGGTGACGAAAGGGTAACGTTTAACATAAATATGAATGACCATAACTTCACCCCTACTGAGGGAATCTTTATGATAAACTCGATTAACATTGATGAACCAATCACTAAAATATTGAAGATAAGTGATGACACTGCTACAACACATTTTTGTAAACCTATTATACAAGAATGTGATAAGGACTTTAAGGCTTGGCCATCTTATAGCCCATTTAGGAACAAATGTGACGGGGGCATGAAATTTATGGGATCAATGAGCTTGGTAAAACAAAATATTGGTTTTTCCCTAATGACAATGAAAGGAAGGAAATGAAAAGAGGTGGAGTATCTTTTCCGAACTTTTTAATGATAAGATATGGTAGCTGTTAGGAAAAGGATTATGTTTGGAGTGAAAGGTATTTGGAATGGTGTAATAAAAATTCTCATGATGAGAAACCTAGGCCTAGAGATTATACTTTTAAAGAATGGGTAAAGCTTAAGAAAGGACACCTAGACATAAGTAAATCGGTTAGGAAAGATTTATGGGTGATTGATCAATAAACTGAGGCATTAGATCCTGATAAAGATCCTTTAGAAAGATGTTTAGATGAATACAATTGGATATTCCATAAAGAAATAGAACAACTTGCCGATGAATACGAAATAAAGATTGGAGAGGAAAAAAAAGGCAAGTTCTTGAAGAAATATGGAAAAAATGTAAAAGTGTTCGATGTAAGAATAAAGATTGGTGGTATGAAAACTGGCATGATATAACACCCCCATTTTTGACATATAGCAGCGAAAGCTAATATGGGTATGTATTTCATCAGTGACATCGTATAGTCATTGGGAACAAACGACTCAAGAAATAGACGTTTTTAAAAGATAAGTTATTCAGATTCTTATTTCACTCAGAGTTTTTACAAACAGAGAGTCCCCATAATTACTTGAAAACAATAAAGTTTGAATGAAACAGTTTTAATAGCCATCTTCAAGGTCCGTGCCATAAGATGTTCTGGTACTGAGATAAATTGCTAAAAAAGTGTCAACACAATGGTTGATGTGAAATTTAGATTTATAATAAATAGTTGTGAATACAAGTCATCATAAGATTGGGTTTCATTGTTATACACCCATAATGTTAATAATTGACATATGAGTTACAATTCTTATGAAATACAGTATCATGCGTCTAAGCGTCATGGCACCGAGACTTGAGGAAAGGACTTGGGCAATAATATATCAGAATAACATACATTTGGAAAAATATTTTATGGTTTAAGAATGTATCCCCCTCAAGGTTTATGGAAATATTACAAAGAGATTAAAAGCGGGCTATGAACTCACCTTAACAGTATAGGGAAATCAGATTGATGGCAAAGGTATATCAAGTGACATCAGTATACAGAACTTCGTCATGAGAACCTACCGGTGATAAGTCAAGCTTAGTGTGTAGTTTATGTTTTAAAATTCATAAAGTTTAACGTATATCTTTGATTTATTAAATTATGGAAATATTGTATCACTGTTCGGGCTATCATAATCCAGAGGCCATGTAGTATCGTTTGAGGATGCCCGGGCACTTTAACTTCGTCAAAACCCAGCAAAACTCGTCAAACGAGAAACTCAAATGAATCCCTTCATATGAAAATTCCCTAGTAACGTTATAAGATAAGATTTTAAGTTTCTTCAAAAGTTAGTTGATGATAAATTACGTTAAATATACAACGAAATAATGCGTCGATTTACAAATAATAACGATAAATGTGTCGGGTTTTAATAAAATCGATTTTTATATACTTAATAATATAGTTTCCTACCATTCTATATAAAATTTATTATATTTATATTTTTAAGTTTGCAAAATTGGCAATATATACCCTTGGTTTATAAACTTTTACAACTTTAGTCCTTTATATATAAAGTATATATAATTTAAACCTTTAACTTTGAAACTTGGAAAAATAGGTCCTTATAGTTATAACTTTAGAATAATGACATTTTCAGCCCCTTTAGTTATAAATTTTTAGAAAGTACGATAATATACACTCCTATGCATTAAAGTATTTGCAAACAAGTCCAAGAATCTTAATAAGGTATTTTTTTGATTCTAAATGATATTATATAGCTTATGCTTAATATAATAAGCTAAAATAATTAGGAATTAATGTTTTACGAGCTTATAGCTTATTTTTTTTTGTAAAAAAAAAAATAAAAACCAATAAAGAGGCTATGAGCATAAAACTCACCAAAAATGGGTGTTTGGGTTTATAAATTTAACATTGATTGGGTTGAAGACTTTTTAAGACTTGATAAAAAGCTTATAAAATGATAAATAAGCTTATAGGAATAGCTTATAACAACAGCTTATAAGTTTAGCTTGTAGATTTAAAGAAAACGAGTAATTAGGGTTTTAAGGTTTCGTGTGGTTTTAGAAATTCACATCACGTCATGGTTTTGAGTTAAAAGCTTTAACAGAGTTCATACATGATTATAATTACTTATTAAGGATTCAAAATCAGAAGAAAAACGAGCTTCATTGAACGAGACTTAGGCTTCTTGAGCTCAAAGAGGTCAAATATGGAGCTTTTTGAGTTTCGTATGATCTGGAAAGACAACCTTGCAAGGCTTCTTCTCTCTTGTAGTTTCTGTGGCTCATCACCTTTATATTCATGGGATCTTCTTTACTTCCTTGATCAGCTTAGAACTCCATTAATTGTGAGAAATGAGTTTTAGAGGTGTGAGATAGAAGTATGAAGGGTGCGGCTATTTATAGGGTTGAATGACCCTAGTAGACAAGTTTTAAGTGATTGGTGGCTAAATATTGTGGGTGCTGGAATTAGAAGAGGGCTAGGAGGTGAGTTTTCAAGGCTAGGTTAGTAGCTATGAAGTGTTGGAAGGGTTTTGGAGGGGTGATGTGGCCGCGGCTAGAAAGGAGCAACAAGGAGGTGATGTAGCAAGCTTGGTGGCCAAGGAAAGGAATAGAGGTGCTTGTAAGCTACTTGGGTGGCTGCTTGGTGAGTCATAGTGGTGCTTGAGGTGTTAGGATGGGTGCTTGGGTTTAAAATGGGTCAAAATGGAAGCAAATGGGTCACGGGTTGGTTTAGGGCTCGTTTTAGGGTTTAGGGTTTTAATTTCGAGTTAGGGTTAGGGCTTAGGATAGATTAAGGTTTAGGATTAGTGTTAGGATTATGGTTTAGTGTTTAGGATTAAGGTTTAAGGTTTAGGATTAGGTTTTAGGGTTTAGTTTTAAGGTTAAAGTGAAATTAGGGTTTTAGGGTTTTGTTTAGGGTTTAGGGTTTTAAATTAGGTTTTAGAATGATTTAGGGATTAGGTTTAGGGTTTAGAAGTCATGTATTAAGTGCTTGTACCTTGTGTTAAAGTGGTGGTAAGAAACTAAAGTGATTTAGGAGCTTAAATGACCTAATTAGGTTTTCTTGCATCATTGACTTGTACATTGAGCTTTAGAAAGTTATAACTTGATTTAGGAGGGTAAAGATATTCAAATGTTTTGTATTGATACTTGTACACATGCTTTAAAGGCTTGTACATTCATTTTATATGTATACATTACATATAATTAGGGTTTTAATATAAATGTTAACGTATAATGCTTGTTTTGATGTAACATTTTGAAAAGTACGTTAAATGGACAATGTACTTTGTAAAAATGATATTAGAATATAGACTTGACATATTAGGATGTTTACATGTATTTATAAATATTGAATAGATCGGCTTTGGTAGAGGTTGCGTGAGCTCGTTTACTTTAGAGATGCAAGTTATGTTGCAATAATGAGATAAAGCAAAAATTTCCCTGTAAAAGGTGGTATATATATAATAGATGGATATTACAGTGCATCTAATTTAATAGATGGATATTTACATTGATGATTAATTAAGAGGTTGTTTAGTCTCCCTACCTTATAAGAAATTCTCGTCCCATTGATTTAGTTGGATGCCGGAGTGATGTTTGAAAACAGATGTGGATACTTGGCACGAATTTGATCTTCGCATTCCCATGTAAATTCTGGTCCTCTTTTAGGGGGGGGATAATACAACACTAAGTTTCCATGTTACTTTGTTAAGGAATACAATCTTTGTTTCAGTTGCTTGACTTCTCAATCCATGATCTCCACTGGTTCTTCTACAAAAGTTGAGTTTATCATCCAAGTCGAAGTCTTTCATTGGGAATGACATGGATTCGTCAGAATAAGCATTTTTGAGATTAGAAATGTGGTAGTACTGTGAACCAAATTACTGAGCTCTTCAAGAAGCTCTAGTTTATATGACATGGGGCCAAGCCGTTCAATGGATTTGATTGGTCCTAATGTACAGAGGGGTTAAGCTTTCCTCGTTTTTCGATCGGATGGGACAACCTTCTTCGAGGTGGACACTTTTAAAATAACCGATCTTACCAGACTTGAAAATTTCTAGAAAGGCTTACGTCTTTTTGGCATAAACTTCTCTGCCGGTCTCTTGCAGCTTGAAGCGTTGTCCCGAATTTTGCACTATCCTTTTCAGTGGTTTTACATGGATTATTTTTTGGTCTTGTACGATGAACATCTCAACTTCGGCCAGGAAACCAGGTGATCTGCACTTTCAACCATAAAGTGCTAAAATTGTGTTGCTTGATACTGTGGCATGGTAATTGTTAGTGAATGAGGGAATTCTAGCAAGGTCAAGTGTCTGGCCCATCCTTCGTGTCCAAAAATCTATAACACAGGCTCGAAGCATGTCTTCGAGTGTTTGGATGGTTCTTTCACTTTGTCTATCGGTTTTGGGATGGTATGTCATACTCATGTCTAATTGAGTACGTAAAGCACTTTGTAATTATTTCCAGAATCTGGATGTGAAATGACTGTCACGATCCGAGATGATAAATATTGGCACTCCATGCTGGGAGACTATTTCTTTGATGTATAACCTTGTAAGGGTTTCCATACTATCTGTCTCTCGGGTAGGGATGAAATGTGCGGCTTTGGATCAAGGCTGATCAACGCAATGCACCCAGATTGTGTCATGTCCGTTGAGGTTTTGGAGCAGTTTTGGTGATGATATACATTGTGAGATCTCTCTCCTATTTCAACATAAGGAATCTCCGGTTGTGTACGTAAGCGGATGGCTTCTGACATTCTACCTTAACTCTAGAACATGTTAAACATTTGCCAACATATTCAGCGATGATTGACTTCATGTTAGGCCACCAATAGAGTTTCTTAAGATCCTGATACATCTTGTCAGAACCCGGGTGAATGGAATATTTTGATTTATGTGACTCATGCATGATCAAGTCTCTCAGATTACCAAAGAGTGATAACTAGCTTCGGTTCTTAATACAACGAGTTCCATCAAGACGTATTTCAAATGCGTTATTCATTCCTCTTAAGTTTTCAGCCTTGATGTTTTCTTCTTTGAGTGCTTTGGTTTGAGCTTTAAGAATTTGATATGGTAAGTTTGGATGAATGGTCATAACTAATGATCTAACTCGGAGTGGTTCGATTCATTCCTTTTGGATTAAGGCATCTGCTATAACATTTGCCTTTCCAGGATGGTAGCGAATTTCACAATCGTAATCTGCAAGCAATTCTAACCAACGGCGTTGTCTAATGTTAAACTCTTTCTGATCAAGGATATGTTGAAGACTTTTATGATCAGTGAGCATAGTACACTTTGTACCGTATAGGTAGTGTCTCTAAATTTTAAGAGCGAACACAACTGCTCCTAATTCGAGATCATGAGTGGTATAGTTTTCTTAATGAGGTTTGAGTTGTCGGAATGCATCATAATGCAAAATAAACTTTCTCTCTTTGCAATAACACGCTCCCAGACTGATGGGATGCATACGTAAAAAACAAAATCGTCGTTTACCTTCTAGGTAATGCTAAGATTGGAGCTTCACAAAGCTTTTTTTAGTAATTGGAAAGCCGACTCTTGATCTTCGCCCCAAATATACTTCTTGTTTTTCTAGGTTAATTCAGTCAAACACTTTGCAATCTTTGAAAAACCTTCGATAAATCTCCAGTAGTAGCCGACAAGTCCTAAGAATTGACGATTTCTGTGGGTGTAGTAGAGATGGCTTAATTCTTAACACTTCAATCTTGGCTGGGAGTCAAACTATGAAGTCCGTGACTATCATAAGTGTCCAAGAAAATTAGCACGATATGGATCGAGAAAATCACATTTGGAGAACTTGCATATAATTTCTCCTTTTGAGTAATTCCAGCGATTATTCTCAAATGATTTACAGTGTTCCTTCTTTGTTACGAGAGTAGATAGAATATCATCGATAAACACTTATTAAAATGTATCCAAGTATGGAATATTAGTTTGCACACACGATTCATGAGATCCATGAATTACAGCAGGTGCGGTTAGTTAAACCAACATGGAATCACTTGAAATTCAGTAGTGGTCGTATTTGTTTCTGAAGCAGTCTTGGGATATATCTTACGACCCTGACTCTCAGTGATGATACCTGATCTCAGTCGAGATCTTGGAGTAAAAAAACACTCGAACCTTGAAGTTGTGTCAAATAAGTCATCGAATCATGGGTACTGTGGTCACTCGATTTCTTACGGTAATGTTAATCTCACTCCGGTAATCGATTACACATTCTGAACGATCCGTTTCTTTCTTTTTATACAAATAAGACAGGAGTCCCAGGTGAATATTGGTCAATAAAAACCTTAGTATGCTCAACTCTTGACGTTGGTTAGATAGTTCCATGATTTTGAAGGAGTAATCTATAGGGTGCTCGGGTTGCAGTGTCGCTCCTGGAATTAAATCGATTTGAAATTCTACTTGACGAACGGGAGGAAGGCTAGGTAGACCTTCAGGAAAAACTTCCTGGAATTCTCTGACTACCGGTATGTCTTCTAGTCGTTTCTCGTCTTACTTTTTTTCCATTATTTGGGCTACGAAAACTTGACACCCCCTAGATATTTACCTTTCGGTTTTTATACATGATATGAGATTTAGTCAGGTTTTACTTCGGTCACCTCGAATGATTAATGTTTCACCGTCGATGGGAAATGTTTTATATATATTTTTTAATTTTTTATTATATATCCCTACTTTTTTTTTTGGACGAATTTCTCGTCATAGTTGATCCTAGCATGGATACTTGTATAAACAATCCATACCAATGACAGATGTCGAAACTAAAGAGTTAATCGGCATAAGATCAATTTTGACGTTGGTTTAAGACAAGGTCAGGATTGCACTGATTAAGGTGTTGTTGTGCTTACTAAGTTTCCGTCAGCCATTTTGATATCATAAAAGGCATCTATTGTAATAGGTGGAATATTTAGCTTAGAGGCAAGAGATATGGATACAAAGCTTTTATCGGCTCAAGAATCAAATAAAACTCTAGCTAGATGTTGGTTTAGAAGGAACATACACGTGACTACATTTGGGTTTTAATGAGCATTCCTATCCATTAGATATAGGCTCTTCCATGGGCATTGTTGTGGGTGGTCATTTCTGGCACTGATTTGCATAATGACCTTTCTCTCACAGGCTTGACAAGTAATGTTATGGTAGCAGATTCCTTCCAGTGGTGGCCCTTTGTTTCTGTAGTCTTAGTCAGATGGGCCCACATTGTTGCAATTATTACAACTGATAGGTGCAAGGTCTGTGTGATGAAGTGTATTTCTTACCAAGGGACGGTTCCAGTATTACTAATATTTTATTAGATTGGGGTGGGCGCACTAATCCCCTGAAGGTTTCCTGTCTTCTGTTCTATTGTGGTTGGTGATTATTGTAGCGGTTGTTGGTGTTACGGTAGTTGTTGTTGTTATCATTACGGTAGTTGTTGTTGTTGTTGAAAGTTCTTCTGTCGTTAAACTTTCGTTTGTGATCACTTGATACTTGCACTAGAGTATGCTTTGTTACCTGATCCACTAGCCTCTAGGCTATGTTAATGGCTTCCTCTAGAGTTTAAGGTTTAGAGGCGGGTAACTTCCCTTCAATTACTTCGGGCAAATCCCCGATGAAAACTTCCATCATTTTCTCAGAATCTGGCACCATAGTGGGACATAATTTTGCCAATTCCTGGAATCTTCTCACATATGTCTTGAGATCATTCCCTTTCACAGTTAGATGGTAAAATTCATCTTCCATCTTCTGGACTTCAGTTCGGGGACAATATTTCTTTATCAAAAGTTTCTTGAATTAAACTAGGTAATCTTGTAAGCTTATTCTATCCCAATAGGTTGGGCAAAAAATCTCTCACAGATAGAGCATCTATATAATTCCAATTGTAAGGACGTCGCAATATCAAACAAAAGTGTGACCTCGTGTGCAGCAACGGATCGTGTCTTGGGGGGCAATATGGGTGGAGTAGTTGTTCAAGAGACTGGAATCAGTGTCGTTCTCCCGTAGCGAGGTGCTGAACCGTAGAGGTGCCTCGGTGAATCTCGGAGTACTTCTTTATCAAAAGCTTCTTGAATTCAACCCAGGTAATCTTGTAAGCTTCTTCTATCCCAATAGGTTGGGCAAAAGAATTCCACCAGGATAGAGCTTCTTCAGTTAAAGTACCAGTAGCAAACTTCACCTTGCAGTCTTCGGTACAGTTGCTACGGGAAAACACTGATTCAGTTCGCTCAAACCAGCGGATAAGACCAACAGCGCCTTCCGTACCTTTGAAGTTGATAGGTTGGCAGCTCATGAACTCTTTGTAGCTACACTGTCTTGCTACAGGAGCTTCTCTTGGTCTGGTGGTATTATCAGTATTTGCCATGTTAGCGGCTTGTGCTTCCAGAGCTGCGGAAACACTATCAGCAACTAGTTTCTTGATGGCAGCCTGAGTCATGGCTGGTGCTTCAGATGTTGACGTCCTTTTGGGAGGCATTCTATCAACATAAGACAACACGTAATAAGAATGATATCACAAGTCTTAAAATGCAATGCTTATTTTTGAACTTTAAGCATTTTTAACAATAGTGATATTGAAATCATAGATACTTATTTGATATGAATTCTAACAAGCATCAGATTTATTAGAAGTCACGGTATGATTCATAATGATGATGACGGAGATGAAATATAGGACACAGGATGAATATAAAACGGGATCACCATTGTATTATATCATGAACAACTTGCCTTTGTACTATACATAGTCAAAATTTGACAAGTGTTGTTATTTATACCACACATCCCGTGGCTAGGTTCTAACAAAAGCTATAACTAGTATCTAATCTAGTAGTCCGATGGTCCTTCCTGACTGTTCTTGTGTTCATAGATTGCATTCAGAAGACTTTCCTTATCTACTTGGTGACGAACCTGGATATCTTCGATGATTTGTTCTAGATTAGCAATCCTGAAGCGAGCCAGAGCAATCTTGCTGTTATTTCCCATTTGCTTTCTTTGAAGTTTAGCAATTTGAGTATGAGACTCTCGGAGTTTAGCTTCCAGATTGTCAAAATCTTGTTGTATGATCACCTAGGCCTTTTTCCGACCTTCTATTTTGTCTTCTATTTGCTCAATGCGGTCGAGAGAGAGTTCATCCAGGTGATTCAGAATTTTCTTAATTTGCTCCTCGTGACGTTCCAAACTTGTCTTACGAGAGCTTTCTCCTATCTTAAATTCTTGAGGTAGGGCAGAAGTAGAGGAGGATGATCGGTCACGACCTCGTTTCTTAAGTGGCAATAATTCCTCAGGAAGAAAGAATTCTTGAGGATTAAACATTGGAGATAGCATTGAAGATGGAGGCACAATAGTTGGTGGTGGAATAGGTGATTCTTTAGCATAGTATGCATGCATGACCTTCATATAAGGGTCATCATGAAAAAGTAAAAGAGTTGGTGAAGCTATTGGAACTAAACCAAATGAGTTATTTAAAGAGCTATAATAAGTTTTTTCTGGTGAAACTGGGACATATTCCGAGGAAGCCGAGATATAGTCAAGAAAGTTAGAGGAAAAAGCATCCTCAATATTGGAAGTAGGGTGGCTGGGAGAAGACATCGCTCTGTTAACAACCCAGTGGTAAATAACATAAGTTATTTATATAATAGTATAATAGTTATGTACTTTACATACTATTCCGAAAGATTTAGTGGCACGGAGGACTTTCTTGGATGGAAAAAGAAAAGTAGCTATAGTTAAGGTTTCAACCTTGTTCTCTATAACCATGGCTCTTGATACCAATCTATAACACCCCATTTTTGACATATAGCAACAGAAGCTAATCTGGGGTATTATTTTATAGTACAATAGTCATAATCATAGAAAATGACTCAAAAGAGACGTTTTTAAAAGATAAGTTATCATTCATTATTTCATTAGAATTTTTACAAACAGAGGTCCCAAAATCTACATGAAAACATAAAGTTTGAATGATAACAGTTTAGCCATCTACAAGTTCGTGCCATAAGTTGCTCAAATACCTAAGATAAACAAGCTAAAAAGGTCAACACAATGGTTGACTGATATTCATAGGTTTATGGTAAATAGTTTGAATACAAGTTCAAAATTGGGTTACTTTGTTAGTCACCCATAAGTGTAATAATCGCAATGAGTACAATTATTATAGAAAACAGTATTATTTCCCTATGCTCATGCATCGAGACCTTGAGATAATCAATAATCACAATAAATTGCCCCAACGGGTGCCTTTGCCAAACACCCGCATAGTGTTTCAAATGAAGTGCGTTTGGTTACCAGAAAGTATAGGTACACTCTTGGTCTTTTCCCCAGATATACTTCTTATTTTTCTGTTTTAATTCAGTCAAAGACTTTGCAATCTTCGAGAAATCTTTGATAAATCTCCGATAATAACCGGCGAGTCCTAAGAATCGACGTATTTCTGTAGGTCTAGTAGGAGATGCCCAATTATTAACTGCTTCAATCTTGGCGGGGTCAACATGAAGTCCTTGACTATTAATTAAGTGTCCAAGAAATTGCACGATACTAATCCAAAAATCACACTTGGAGAACTTGGCATACAACTTCTCTTTCTTGAGTAATTCTAGGATTATTCTCAAATGATTTACGTGCTCTTCTTTTTTACGAGAGTAGATGAGAATATCATCGAAGAACACTATCACAAATTTATCAAAGTATGGTTTACACACACGATTCATGAGATCCATGAATACAGCAGGTGCGTTAGTTAAACAAAATGGCATTACTTGAAATTCATAGTGTCCGTATCTTGTTCTGAAAGCAGTCTTGGGATTATCTTCATCCCTGACTCTCAGTTGATGATAGCCTAATCTTAAATCAATCTTCGAGTAGACACTCGAACCTTGAAGTTGGTCAAATAAGTCATCAATCCTGGGTAATGGGTAACGATTCTTTACAGTAAGTTTATTCAACTCCCGGTAATCGATACACATTCTGAAAGATCTGTCTTTCTTTTTAACAAATAAGACAAGAGCTCCCGAGCGTGAAGTACTCGGTCGGATAAAACCTCGGTCTGCTAACTCTTAAAGTTGGTTAGATGGTTCTTGCATTTCTGAAGGAGCTAATCTATAAGGTGCTCGGGCTACAAGTGTCGCTCCTGGAATTAGATCAATTTGGAATTCTACGTGGCAAACAAGAGGAAGGCCAGGTAGAACTTCAGGAAAAACTTTTAGAAATTCTTTGACTAGTGGGATATCTTAATATCTTTTCTCGTCTGACTTCTTTTCTATTACTTGGATTACGAAAACTTGACAACCTCGATATGTATATCTTTCGGTTTTTATATAGGATATGAGATTTAGTCGGGTTTTACTTTGGTCGCCTCAATGATCAAAGTTTCACTGTTGATTGGGATGTGGACGACTTTCTCATCATAGATAATTCTAGCACGATACTTGGATAACCAATCCATACCAATGACGACGTCAAACTACCGAGTTTGATTGGCATAAGATCAATTTCGAAAGGTTGATTTAACCAAGTCAGAGTTGCACCCTGAATAACAGTGTTTGTGCTTACTAGGTTTCCGTCAGCCATTTTGATATTGTAAAAGGTATCTATTGTAATGGGTGGAATATTTAGCATAGAGGCAAGAGATATGGATACGAAGCTTTTATCGGCTCCAGAATCAAATAATACTCTAGCTAGATGTTGGTTTAGAAGGAACATACCCGTGACTACATTCGGGTCTTGGTCAGCATTCCTATCCCTCAACATGTAGGCTCGTCCCCGGGCATTGTTGTTGGTGGTCTTTCGGCATTGATTTGCATAATGCCCTTTCTCTCCACAGGCATGACAAGTAACTGTCACTGGTAGCAGATTACTTCCAGTGGCTGGCCCTTTGTTTCTATAGTTCTTGGTCAGATGGCCCACCTTGTTACAAGTATTACACTTAACAGTGCAAGGTCATGTGTGATGCATAGTGCATTTCTTAAACAAGGGACAATTTCCAATATACCTATTGTTTTCAGTTGGGGTTACAGCATAAGACCTGAAGGTTTCCTGTCTTCTGTGCTGTTGTGGTTGGTGATTGTTGTAGCGGTTGTTGGTGTTGGTGTTACGGTAGTTGTTGTTGTTGTTGAAAGTTCTTCTGTCGTCAAACTTTCGTTTGTGATCACTTGATACTGGCACCGAAGTGTGCTTTATTATCTGATCCATTATCCTCTATGCTATGTTAATGGCTTCCTCTAAGGTTTGAGGTTTAGAGGGGGTAACATTTCCTTCAATACTTCGAGGCAATCCCCCGATGAAAACTTCCATCATTTTCTCAGAATCTGGCACCATAGTGGGACACAAGGTTGCAAATTCCTGAAATCTTCTCACATATGTTTGAGATATTCCCTTCCAGTCAGATGGTAAAATTTCGTGTTCCATCTTCTGGAGACTTCTAGTTCGGGGATAGTACTTCTTTATCAACGCTTCTTGAATTCAACCAGGTATCTTGTAACGCTTCTTCTATCCAATAGGCTGGACAAAAGAATTCTACCATGATAGGCTTCTTCAATTAAGAGTACAGGAGCAAACTTCACTTTGGGGCCAAGTCTTCAGTATAGTTGCATACGGGAAAACACTAATTCAGTTCGCTTACTCAAACTAGGGTATAAGTACAATAACTCCTTCTATACATTTGAAATTGATAGGGTTGGCAGCTCATGAACTACTTTGTAGCTACACTTTCTTGCGACCTGGAGCTTCTCTTTCTCGGTGTTTCCTATTGGTATTGTTACGCATTTTGCCATCGTTGCAGCTTGTACTTCTAGAGTTGTGGTAAAACATCTAACCAGCAATAGTTTCCTAGATGGCAGCTTGAGTCATGGTTTTGGTGCTTCAGATGTTGATGGCCTTTTAGGAAGGCATTCTATCAACATAAGAAAACACGTAATAGAATGATATCACAAGTCTTAAAATGCAATGCTTATTTTTGAACATTAAGCATTTTTAACAATAGTGATATTGAAATCATAGATACTTATTTGTTATGGATTCTAACAAGCATCTGATTTTAGACGAAGATGTAATATAAAACATAGGATGAAAATAAAACGGAGCACCATTGATTATTTTATCATGAACGACTTGCCTTTTTATTGTACATAGTTCAAAACTTGAAAGTGTTGTTATTTTATACCCACACATCCTATGGCTCGTTTTAAAAAACTATACTAGAGTCTAATTAGTAGCCTGATGGTCCTTCCTGGTCTGTTTCTTGTGTTCAAAGATTGATCAGAAGACTTTCCTTATCTGCTTGGTGACAAGGCTGGTATCTTTGATGATTTGTTCTAGATTAGCAATCTTGAAGCGACGCCAAAGCAATTTGCTGTTATTTCCCATTTGCTTTCTTTGAAGTTTAGCATTTGAGTATGAGATTCTCGGAGTTTCAGCTTCCAGATTGTCAAAATCTTATTGTATGATACCCAACCTTTTCCAAGCTTTTATTTTGTCTTCCATGTGTCAATGGGTCGAGAGAGAGTTCATCCAGTGCTTCAGAATTCCTCATTTGCTCCTTTGCTGTTCGAGGGTAACTTGTCTTTCGAGAGCTTTCTCTATCTTAATGTTGAGGTTGGGTTATTTCGTAGAGAGGATGATCGGTGCACGACCTAATTTCTTAAAGTGGCAAATATATTCCTTAGGAAGAAGAAAGAATTCTTTTGGAACTAAACATTGGAGATAGCATTGAAGATGGAGGGACAAATTAGTTGATGGTGGAATAGGTGATTCTTTTGTCATAGTATGCTGCATGTGATATATTCTTCATATAGGGGGTCATCATTAAAAAGTGAAAGAGTTGGTGAGCTATTGGAAACTAAACCAAATGAGTATTTGAAGAGCTAGGAATAAGTATTTCCTGGTGAAGCTGGGACATAGTCCGGGGAAGCCAGGATATAGCCAAGAAAGTTAGAGGAAAAAGCATCCTCAATATTGGAAGTATGGTGGCTGGGAGAAGACATCGCTATGTTAACAACCCAATGGTAAATAACATAAGTTATTTATATAATAGTATAATAGTTATGTACTTTACATACTATTCCGAAAGATGTAGTGGCATAGAGGACTTTCTTGGATGGAAAAATAAAAGTAGTTATAGTTAAGGTTTCAGCCTTGTTCTCTATAACCGTGGCTCTTGATACCAATCTATAACACCCTCATTTTTAACATATAGCAACAGAAGCTAATATGGGGTATTATTTCGTAGTACAACAGTCATAATCATAGAAAACGACTCAAAAGAGATGTTTTTAAAAGATAAGTTATCACTCATTATTTCATCAAAGTTTTTACAAACAGAGGTCCCAAAATCTACATGAAAACATAAAGTTTGAATGATAACATTTTAGCCATCTTCAAGTCCGTGCCATAAGTTGCTCAAATACCTAAGATAAACATGCTAAAAAGGTCAACACAATGGTTGACTGATATTCATAGGTTTATGGTAAACAGTTTGAATACAAGTTCAATAGTGGGTTACGTTGTTATACACCCATATGTGTAATAATTGCAATGAGTACAATTATTATAGAAAACAATATTATTGCCCTAAGCTCATGCACCGAGACCTTGAGATAATCAATAATCACAATAAATTACCCCAACGGGTGCCTTTACCAAACACCCGCATAGTGTTTCAAATGAAGTGCGTTTGGTTACCAGAAAGTATAGGTACACTCTTGTTCTTTTCCCTAGATATACTTCTTGTTTTTCTGTGTTAATCCAGTCAAAGACTTTACAATCTTTGAGAAATCTTTGATATGTCTCCGATAATAACCGACGAGTCCTAAGAATTGACGTATTTCTGTAGGTCTAGTAGGAGATGCCCAATTCTTAATTGCTTCAATCTTGGCGGGGTCAACATGAAGGCCTTGACTATCAATTAAGTGTCTAAGAAATTGCACGATACGAATCCAGAAATCACACTTGGAGAACTTGGCATACAACTTCTCTTTCTTGAGTAATTCTAGGATTATTCTCAAATGATTTACATACTCTTCTTTGTTACGAGAGTAGATGAGAATATAATCGATGAACACTATCACAAATTTATCCGAGTATGGTTTACACACACGATTCATGAGATCCAAGAATACAACAGGTGCGTTAGTTAAACCAAATGGCATTACTTGAAATTCATAGTGTCTGTATCTTGTTCTGAAAGCAGTCTTGGGAATATCTTCATCGCTGACTCTCAGTTGATGATAGCATGATCTTAAGTCAATCTTCGAGTATACACTCGAACCTTAAAGTTGGTCAAATAAGTCATCAATCCTGGGTAATGGGTAACGATTCTTTACAGTTAGTTTATTCAACTCCTGATAATCGATACACATTCTGAAAGATCCATCTTTCTTTTTAACAAATAAGACAGGAGCTCCCCAGGGTGAAGTACTTGGTCGGATAAAACCTCTGTCTGCTAACTCTTAAAGTTGGTTAGATAGTTCCTGCTTTTCTGAAGGAGCTAATCTATAAGGTGCTCGGGCTACAGGTGTTGCTCCTGGAATTAGATCAATTTGGAATTCTACTTGGCGAACGAGAGGAAGGCCAGGTAGATCTTCAGGAAAAACTTCCAAAAATTCTCTGACTACTGGGATATCTTCTAGTCTTTTCTTGTCTAACTTCTTTTCCATTACTTGGATTACGAAAACTTGACAACCTCGGGATATATATCTTTCGGTTTTTATACAGGATATGAGATTTAGTCGAGTTTTACTTTGGTCACCTCGAATGATCAAAGTTTCATCGTTGATTGGGATGTGGATGACTTTCTCATCACAGATAATTCTAGCATGATACTTGGATAACCAATCCATACCAATGACGACGTCAAAACTATCATGTTTGATTGGCATTGTCGAAACTACTAAGTTTGAATGGCATATTAATCAATTTTGAATGGTTGGTTTTACAATGTCGAGTTGCACCTTGAATATCGGTGTTTGTGCCTTACTAATTTTATGTCAGCCATTTTCCGATATTGTAACAGGTATCTATTTATAATGGGTTGGAATATTTAGCTTTAGAGGCAAGAGATATGGATACAAAGTTTTTATCAGCTCCATAATCAAATAATACTTCTAGTAGATGTTGGTTTAGAAGGAACATACCCGTGACTACGTTTGGGTCTTGGTGAGCATTCCTATCTCAACATGTAGGCTCTTCCTGGCATTGTTGTGGTGGTCTTTCGGCACTGATTTGCATAATGCACTTTCTCTCCACAGGCATGACAAGTAACTGTCACTGGCGGTAATCAGATTACTTCCAGTGGCTGGCCCTTTTTAGGCCTTTGTTTCTGTCAGTCTTGGTCCGATGGCACACCTTGTTTGCAAGTATTACACTTAAACAGTGCAAGGTCGTGTGATGCAGAGTGCATTTCTTACATAAGGGACGGTTTTTAATATATCCTTGTTTTCAGTTGGAGTGACACCATAAGACTGGAGGTTTCCTGTCTTATCGTTCTGTTGTTGGTTGGTAATTATTGTAGACGGGTTGGTGCTAGTGTTCGGTAGTTGTTGTTGTTTGAAAGTTCATTGTCGTAAAACTTTCATTCTGTGTTCACTTGATACTTGCACCGGGGGTGTGATTTGTTACATGAACCTTAGCCTCTAGGCTTGTTAATGGCTTCCCTCTAGAGTTGATTGGTTGTAGATTGGTCTGGTAACATTCCCTTCATACTTCGAGGCAATCCCCGATGAATACTTCCTCATTTTCTCAGATAATCTGGCTCCATAGGCGGACACATGGTTGCCAATTCCTAGAATTTCTCACATATGTCTTGAGCATCGTTCCCTTCACAGTCAGATGGTTAAAATTCTGTCCTCTCCATATTCTGGATCTATTAGTTTGGGGATGCAGAGTACTTTTTTATCAACAGCTTCTCGAATTCAACCCAAGGTACTCTTGTTACGATTTCTTCTATCCCAATATAGGTTGGGCAAAAGATTCTGACACCCAGGATAGAGTTCTTCAGGTTAAGTACCTAGTAGCAAACTTCACCTGTGCCAGTTTCAGGGTACAGTCTTGCTTAAGGGAAAACACTGATTCAGTTCGCTTCAAACCAGCGGATAAGTCCCAACAGCGCCTATCTGAACCTTTGATGTTGAAGCGTTCAGCAGCTCCTATGAACTCTTTGCTAGACATACAACTTTCTAATGCTCTACAGGAGCTTCTTTTCTACGATGTTCCACTTGTATTGTCAGCGCATTTGCCATCGTTTCAAGATTGTGCTTCAGAGCTGCGGAACAGTAGCCTAACTAGTTTCATGATGGTTAGTATTGAGTTATTGGCGTGGATGGTGCTGTCAGATGATGATGTCTTTTGGAGGCCATTCTATCAACATACGACAACACGTAATAGAATGATATCATATTCTTCTTTCCTTACACTGCGTGAAGTTCAAAAATAAACATTGTGCATAATAGTGATATCATAGATAATTCAATAGTAATTCATATTAAATAAGTTAGCTGCTATGATTTTTTTAGAAGTATGGTATGGTTCATAATGGATGAATCCATGACTGGAGATGAGGATATAGGACACAGATGAATATAAAAAGCTACTCCCGGGTATCACCATTATATCATGAACGACTTGCCTTTTTATTGTACATAGTCAAATCTTGACAAAGTATTGTTATTGTATTACCACATATCCTGTGGTCAGGTTCTATCAAAAATCTATAACATAGTATCTAATCTTATTAGTTAATGGTCCTTCAACTGGCTGTTCTTTGTGTCATAGATTGCATACATAGAAGACTTTCCTTGTCGGCTTGTGATGAACCCTTGGATTTCGTCGATTATTTTGTTCTAGATAGCAATCCTGAAGCGAAGCCAGAGCAATCTTGTGTTATTTCCATTGCTTTCTTTGAAGTTTAGCAATTTGAGTACGAGACTCTTGGAGTTCAGCTTCCAGATTGTCGAAATCTTGTTGTATGATCACCCGACCATTTCCGAGACCATCTATTTTGTCTTCTATGTGCTCAATGCTTTTGGTCGATGAGTGAGTTCATCTAGGTGAATTTAAAAAATTTCGCTCAATTTGCTCCTCGTGACGTCCCAGACTTGTCTTATGAGAGCTTTCATCCTATCTCAAAATGCTTAAGGTTAGGGTCAGAAGTAGATGGAGGATGATTCGTATGACCTCGTGTTCTTAAGTGGCAATAATTCCTCAGAGAAATAATTATAGTGGAGTTTTTTAAACATTGGAGGTTAGCATTGAGATGAGGCAGAATAGTTCGGCGGGTGTGGAATAGGTCGCATTCTTTAGCATAGTATGCATGCATAAGCCTTCATATACGGGGTCATCATGAAAAAAGTGAATGAGTTGGTGAAGCTATTGGAACTAAACCAAATGAGTTATTTGAAGAGCTAGAATAAGTTTTTCCCAGTGAAGCCGGGATATAATCCGGTGAAGCCGGGATAAAGTTCGGAAAGTTAGAGGAAAGAGCATCCTTAGCATTGGAAGTAGGGTGACTGGGATAAGACATCGCTCTTTCAACAACCCAGTGGTAAATAACATAAGTTATTTATATAATAGTTATGTATTTTACATACTATTCCGGAAGATGTAGTGGCACGGGGGACTTTTTGGATGGAAAAAGAAAAGTAGTTATAGTTAAGGTTTCAACCTTTTTCTCTATAACCGTGGCTCTCATACCAATCTATAACACCCCAATTTTGACATATATAGCAGCGAAAGCTAACCTGGGGTATTATTTCATAGTACAATAGTCATAATCATAGAAAAAACGACTCAAAAGAGACGTTTTTAAAAGATAAGTTATCATTCATTATTTCATCACGAGTTTTTTTTTTTTTTACAAAACAGAGGTCCAAAATTACATTAAAACATAAAGTTTGAATATAAACATTTAGCCATCTTCAAGTCCGTGCCATAAGTTGCTCAAATACCTGAGATAAACATGCTAAAAAGGTCAACACAATGGTTGAGTGATATTCATAGGTTTATGGTAAACAGTTTGAATACAAGTTCAATAGTGGGTTACGTTGTTATACACCCATAAGTGTAATAATTGCAATGAGTACAATTATTATAGAAAACAGTATTATTGCCCTAAGCTCATGCACCGAGACCTTGAGATAATCAATAATCACAATAAGTTGCCCCAACGGGTGCCTTTGCCAAACACCCGCATAGTGTTTCAAATGAAGTGCGTTTGGTTACCAGAAAGTATAGGTACACCAACGGGGAAGCTCAGTCCCAAATAGATCTATTCACAGCATTCGCGCTTACTCCGAAAAGTAATTAACGGTTCATGATAGTGGGGTCTTAATGGCAAAAGTAAGGACTTAGGCAATAATATATCAGGATAGCATACAGTTGGAAAAATACTCGTATTCATGGTTTATAGCATGTATCCCCCTCGCGGGTTTATGAAAACATTAGAAGATTTAAAATGCGAGGCTATGAACTCACCTTAACAGGGAAAATCTGATTGATGGCAAAAAGTATATCAGTGAAGCTAACGGGCTTCAGACACGCAACATGGTTTAGGTAATATGTCAACTCTTAGAGTGATGGTTTATGTTTCAAAACTTTATAAAGTTTAACTTTGATTTATTAATTTATGGAAATATTGTATCACTGTTTGGGCCATCATAATTCAGAGGTCATGTAGTAAACGTTTGAGGAGCCAGGACACTTTAAATCGTAAATCCAGCAAACTCGTCAAAACGTATACCCAAATGAAACTCCTCACATGAAGCTCCCTAGTAACGTGATACGATAAGATTTTAAGTTTCTTCAAAAGTTAGTCGATGATAAGTTACGTTAAATATATAACGTAATTGTTTTATAATGCGCCGATCGATGATTAATAACGATTAATGTGTCGGGTTTTAATAAAATCGGGTTTTATAATATTAATATATATTTTTATAATTTATATAAAAATATTATATTTTAAATTTTTAAGTTTGCAAAAATGGCAATATTTACCCTTGGTTTATAAACTTTTACAAGTTTAGTCCTTTATATATAAAGTATATATAATTTAAACCTTTAACTTTAGAACTTGGAAAAATAGGTCCTTATAGTTATAATTTTGGAATAATGACATTTTCAGCCCCTTTAGTTATAAATTTCAGAAAGTTACGATATATACCCCTATGCATGAAAACATTTGCAAAACAAGTCCAAAAAGCCATGCAAGCTTATTTTAAGGTTCCAAATGATATTTTTAGGTTATAGCTTATTAGAATAAGCTAAAATAAGATGTTCTAACATAACAAAAGTTTAGAAAAAGGATTCGTTAGCTAGAAAATCAAAACGGGTCGTTTTTAGGGTTTTAATAAAAAAACACATGGGTTTGAGGATTCAAGGCTTTAACAAGAGTTCATATATGATCTTAAGAGTATTATGAACATTCTAATACAGATTATAAGCTTATTGAACAAGATTTTTAGCTTACTTGAGCTCGAAATGGGGTTTTCGGGTTCGTACGCCTAGTAATGACTTCAAGGGCTTCTTTTTCTTGGTTATTGGCTTCTATTCTGAGCTTAGAGACTTCACTTGATCCTTCTTGTTTTGATTTAAGACTCCATTTGTGTTTATGATGAAATTTGAGATGTGTTTGAATGAGGGTGTATGTTTCGGCTATATATAGTGCTCAAAGAGCCTTAGTGCCCAAGTTTTGGTGTTTGATTAGTGTCATAGCTAGTTGAGGTGACTAAGGGAAGCTAGATGGTGATTAGGAAGAGCTAGGAAGGTAGCTATGAATGGTGGAGTGGTGTGGAGGGTCACGGCTAACCACAAGGGTGACAAGGAGGTGTTTGTTTACTTGGTGGCCAAGGGAGGTGAATAAGGTGCTTGTAAGGTGCTAGGGTGGCTGCTAGGTGATGTCATGGTGATGCAAGGGAGGTGCTTGAGGTGCTTGGTTGCTTAAAATGGGTAAAAATGAAAATAAAGGGGTGTCGGGTTTGGTTTTGGTTCGGCTTAGGGTTTAGGGTTTTAAAACATGGATTAGGGTTAGGATTAGTGATAGTTTAAGGTTTAGGATTAGTGTTAGGATTAAGGTTTAGGGTTTAGGATTAAGGTTTAGGGTTTAGTTTTTAAGGTTTAAGGTTTAGTTTTAGGTTTAAAGTAAAATTAGGGTTTTAGGGTTTCGTTTAGGGTTTAGGGTTTTAGATTAGGGTTTTAGGATGACTTAGGGTTTAGGTTTAGGGTTTAGGAGTCATGCATTAAGTGCTTGTACCTTGTGCTAAAGTGGTGGTAAAGTTTAAACATGATTTAGGAGCTTAAATGACCTAGTTTGGTTTTCTTGCATTATTGACTTGTAAATTGGGCTTAAATGAGTTATACATTGACTTGGAGGGAAATTATATTTCAAATGTTGTGCATTGTACACTTGTACACATGCTTGAAGGCTTGCACATTCATTTTATATGTATACATTACATATAATTAGGGTTTTGATATAAACGTTAACGGATAAAGTCTGTTTTGATATAACGTTGTAAATGGTATGTTAAATGGATAATGTACTTGGTAAAATGATATTAAGATATAGACTTGACATATTAGGATGTTTACATGATATAAACATAGATATAGATGGCATTGGTGTTTGGTGAGATGTGGCGAGTGAGCTCGTTTACTTTAGAGATGCAAGTTACGTTGCATAATGAGATAAAGCAAAAATTTCCCTGTAAAAAGGTGGTATATATATATAATAGATGGATATTACAGTGCATCTAATTTAATAGATGGATAATTACATTGATGAAAATTACGGATTGTTATATATAGAGCCCGAACATGCCCTGCATCAAATCCATTTAGGTAGGGAAGTTGATATAACACATACTCAAATGCACCCCTTAGAAGTTCAACTCCTAACCCAGACGTATAGTACACATGTAAATCTTTTTTAACTAAGCACGTTGGGTGGGTTGTTTCATAACAGGCTAACGATCAACCAGTTTGGAAATCGAATATCATTTTCGATAATTTTGTTAGTATTTTAGTATAATGGAAATTTTCAATCCTAAATTACGCTACATTTTAATGCGAAAAATGCAATAAAAAATCTTTAGTGTGATACAAAATTCAAAATCAACACATAGACTAATTAGACATGAAAAGTCTGACTTATCTTTTTTAGGTATCAAAATTTAATTGTCTATTTATCGCCAAATGGATCGGTTTATTTTCGTTGATCGAAAACTAACACTATCTAACACCCTTAATCCAACACATTTTAACAAAAAGCTTCAATAAGCCACAAATAACGAATGATTTCTTTAAAAGCCCTTAATCAAGCTTACTAGACCAAACCAAAAACTTATTCAAACGCAAAAGTTGCTAAATAACTATTTTTAAGCCCAAACAATAATCAAGCTAAAGCAATCACAACCCTGACCTAAAACTCAGAGTGACAATCTCTGACACAACACGAAACACGATTCAAAACTTACATTGATGATGTATAGTATGGACCGGCCTGGTCCACTCATACTATTATGGGCTTGGTAGCTGCTAGTGGGCCTCCGGCCCACGCATCGCGGTCACGGCCTCATGGACCTACGGGTCGCGGGTACTGGCGTGGTCCGTGGCAGCGGTATCTTCACAAGTTATCTTTAAGAAAGGATAACCTAATTAAATAAGAGATATGCTTTACTTATTTAAATCAGTTAGGATAATTCCGAATCCCTAAGATACCGGCCGTATCTTGGGCCGGAAGTTATGGAAACCCTAGGGATTATTCAGCCTATAAAAGGAACGCAATTGTCATCAATGCAGGTATCTGATAAACCCTAATTACACTCGATTATTCTCTCAAACCCATATACTTACTCTCACGCTGGAGTCTAATCGTGGGATCCGCTCCCACGATAAGGTTAACGATGTTTTATTCCTTGTGCAGGGTCCTTCAAAACTAAGTCACTTTGGGTACAAGAACAAGGCACTTAATACCCGGATAACGGCCTATTCGGACCTAACAAGAACCGACCTAACTTTTGTATCAACAATTTGGCGCCATCCGTGGGACCAAACACTAGGAATTACTCTTAGAAAAATGAGCGTAATGGCTAACACAACCCCATTTGTGACCACTGTCACAAAAACCTGCAACCAAAGAATAAACAACGCGAAAAATGCGGGATAGGGCCGACTTCCCAGGGTTAACATCCAGGATTTCTGTGAAGAGCACTACAGAAGAATCTGTCATCCCCATTATGACAAAATTCGCCGTGACAAGCGAAAGAAAGTCCATTCTAGACTGACTTCGAGAAAGTCCCAAGAAAAAGAAGAATAAGATGACAAGGCTCTCAAAACTCAGAGTCAGGACCTTATACGCAAGGTGACCCGTAGCCCATCGAGAGACTAAAAAGGCGAGAGACCGCTTGAGATACCACGATCGACAATGTGCTTGACCAACTAGTCATCTGAAGGCAGAGGAGCATTCGACCGACTTAGCGAAACTTACTTGCCGAGCACAACAAATTTGGAGACGCGGACAGGGCCAAACTCCAAGACGTTCTCGACATGGAAAGAGCCGCCCTGACAGGCGGGACCTCCTTCAACAGATATCGTCCCTCAGAGCAGAACTGCTCCCACGACGGCGTCGAAGAATCCGTAACGGGGTACAACAGAGGATATCACTCACTCACTCTAGCGACAAGACCACTCTCGTTATTTGAAAAGTGGAGAGGGAAAAGTGAATTCCACCCGTTTTTTTTTTATTTATCTCCGCGTATGCGGGAGAGCGGCACCAGCAATGGAGGACACTAAAAGTCAAAGTCAAAAAGGCACAAACCTACGGATGAGGATGCCTTGGCAGTGCCCTGGATATGTAAAGAGGTGGATCCGTTCACACCCCGAATCCGCAAACTTCCAAAAGTTCATGAAAACACGGAATGCCTAACAACGGAAGACCTATAATAGAATCGTGGGAACCCAGGAGGATCACGTAAAAAATTTCCAAGCGACAGCACAGGTGGAATGCTGAGCAATGCCTACATGGTGTCATATGTTCAATTCTACCCTAATAGAGGCCGCAAGAGTATGGTTCGATGAGCTCCCTCCGGAGAGCATAGATGGATACAAGGATCTCAAAGCAGCCTTCTTAGCATACTTCATGCAGCAAAAGAAGTACTTCAAAGATCCTGTAGAAATCCACAATATCAAAGCAAATGACTGAGAGACCTCATCCGAGTGATTCATGGAAAGGATTCAAGGTGGAAACCGGACGCATGAAGGGAGCCCCTAAGTGCATGCGGATCTCCGGATTCATGCATGGGGTTAACAACCCTGAATTGACAAAACGCCTTAATGAACATGTCCCAAAGACCATGAAAGAAATGATGATCGCCACCATTGCCTTTATACGTGAGAAGCCACCGCTGCTGCAAAAAGAAAGGTCACTTAGCATCATGAAAGTACATGACCCATGTCAAAAGCGGCATGCTTCAGAAGTAGAGTCTGACTTCTAGGTCAGCCAAGAGAAGGACGGGGGTCTAGCAGGTTTACCCCCCTTACAAGACCATCCCAAAGAATCCTTACGGCTGAAGCAGGAAAGGGTTTAGAGCCGCCACCGCTCCCCAGCCCCCGCCCCCCCCCGCGCCCCCCCACCCACACCCCAACACCCCCTACCAATGTACCCCCTGTGGAAAAAGAAAAAGAAGCATCAACAAGTTTTGCGACTTCCACAATGATAAAGGACACAGTACGGACGAGTGTATGCAGTTAAAAAAGCAGATCGAAGAATTGGTGCGAGCAGGCAAGCTCTCGCATTTAATTAAAGAAATTAAGCAGAAGAGATCAAACCAAAGGGTTGAAGAAGGAAGGTACCTGCACAAAGATAAGTCAATGGCAACTATATGATACAACTATGGCAAGAGTGACAAGCAGAAAGTACTCAAAGTTTTTGAATCGAATTAGTGAAATTACGTTCCCTTTCACTGACACCATATGGTACAGAAGGGACCGCGTGTTTATAGAAGCATAAATTGGCGGGCACATTAATCACCAGCATAGTATGTGGAATGGAGGTTCCTCAATGGAAGTGCTCTACGAGCACTGCTTCAACCGGCTCCGACCAGAAATCAAGAACCAAATGGTCCCATCAACGACGTCGTTAACCGGTTTTTGTGGAGAAACCATATGGCCTTTGGGACAACTAGCGGCCTAGTAACAAATAGGAGATGGCAGATCATTCTACAAAAAGCATGGATGAAATTTCATGATCGTAAAGTCATTGTCACCGTAAAACGGTATCATTGAAAGACCTGAAATAAGAGAAATCTAAGCGGTACCATCCACAGCTCACGGAATGCTTAAGTTCCCAGTCGACGGAGGAATAGTAACTATCCGTAGCACTATCTTGATACCCGCTGAGTGCCCCACAGTGATTACATCGTCTAAGGAGATACCCAAAGAGGCTGAGGTCCGCTAAGAAAATTTTAAAGTAGCCCTACATCCGAATTTCCCTGATCAGGAAGTAGCAATCGGAGGGACGTTATCCGTGAAAGGACAGACGGAACTATGCTCACTCCTGAAGAAAAACTTAGATATATTTGCATGGCAGCCGTCAGACATGACATGAGTATCGCGATTAATAGCAGAACATCGACTCAATATCCGGGAAGGATATTCACCCGTTCGACAGAAAAAAGGGGCCAGCCCCCGAGGCGTGCGAAAGCCATCCAAGCGGAGGTACAAAAACTAGTAGAGGCAGGGATCATGAGAGAAGTCTATTACCATGAATGGCTGTCCAATCCAGTCATGGTGAAAAAGCACGACGGTAGCTGGCGAATGTGCATGGATTTCACGGACTTAAACAAGGCCTGTCCGCAAGATTATTACCCCCTTCTAGAAATCGACTGGAAAGTTGAATCTCTCTGCAGCTACCCCTTTAAGTTTGTTTTATTTCCCTTTGAACTGTACAAAAGGCTATCACCAAATACAGATGGCCAGAATCAGATGAATAGAAATACGGCTTTCCACACCAGCCAATGGGGTATATTGCTATAGCAAAATGCCTTAAATGCCCTTCGGCCTCAAGAACGCTGGTGCCACATACCAGCGACTGGTGGACAAAGCTTTCGATAGCCAAGTTGGTCGGAACATGGAAGTATATGTTGATGACTTAGTTATTAAAAGTCACACGGAAGAGGAGATGATAAGAGATATTAATGAAACGTTCCGGACGTTACGAAGAATCAACATGAAGCTCAACCCCAAAAAATGTACGTTTGGGGCAAGAGAAGGAATGTTCTTGGGGTACATGATTAGCCCGGAAGGAATAAAACCGTGCCCTGATAAAACAGAAGTTGTACTACAACTCCCGTCCCCACGGACAATCAAAGAGGTCCAGAGCCTCAATGGGAAGTTGGCTAGTCTGAACAGGTTCCTCTCTAAGTCAGCGGAAAAGTCCTTGCCGCTATTTAAAACCTTGAAGAAGTGCATTAAAAAGAGTGACTTCCATTGGACTCCAGAAGCGGAACAAGCCTTCAAGCAGCTAAAGCAGCACTTGTCGGAGTTACCCCTGCTGGTAGCACCAAAACCAAAGGAGGAACTGATTGTATACCTGGCCGCCTCTCATGGAGCTATTAGCGCGGTCTTGATGACCGAAAGAGACATGGTTCAGATGCCAGTCTACTTCGTAAGCCGCGCTTTACAGGGCCCGAACTAAACTATTCCCCAATGGAAAAGTTAGTCCTATCATTGGTTTTTGCCGCTAAAAGATTATGGAGGTATTTCCAAGAGCATCCTATTGTAGTTATTACCGACCAACCCATTAAGCAGATAATGTCACGTCTCGACGTGGCAGGAAGATTACAAAAATGGAGCGTTGTGCTAGGAGAACATAATATCACATACCGCGGCCAAGGACGTCTGTGAAAGGACAGATCCTAGCGGATTTCCTCGTAGAGAAAGCCCAGACGAAAGTCCGCCAGACGCATCAGTGGTTGAAACTCCATAAGAGCCATGGACACTCTTCACAGACGGATCATCGTGTGTAGATGGATTTGGTGTTGGCTTAATACTGACAAGCCCGGAGGGAACGGAGTTTACCTACGCGCTAAGATTTCAGTTTACAGCTTCTAACAACGAGGCAGAGTATGAGGCACTAATAGCTGGCCTACGGATCCGCAGCGCAAATGGGAGTGCGCAATGTGCATGTAAGTGTAGACTCTAAGTTAGTAGCAAATCATTCATATGACCCAAAGAGGAAAATAATGGTCAAATTACCTTGAGAAGCCAAAAGCCTGATCATGATAAGCTTCGTTACATTTTGTCCATAAGCCAAGTCCCAAGAAGCAAAAACAAGAAAGCGGATGCCCTGAGCAAAATCGAGTCAACTAGCTTTGCGCACTTATCAAAACAGGTCTTGGTCGAAATACTTAAAGAAAAATCCATACAAGAAGAGGAAGTAGCGACAGTAGTAGAGGAAGAGGGACCCACGTGGATGACCCCGGTAATGGAATATTTGAAAAATGGGGCCCTTCTCGGTGATAGAAAGGAGGCAAGCAAACTCCGTATCAAAGCTAGACAGTACGAATTATTGGATGGGGTTCTTTACAGACGATCATTCCTAAATCCGTGGCTAAGGTGTGTTGGACCACTCCAAGCGGATTATGTGACCCGAGAAATTCATGAGGGGTCGTGCAGTATGCATGCAGGACCCCGTTCTGTGGTGTCCAAAGCCATGCAATTGGGATATTATTGGCCAACTATGCATCGGGATGCACGAGATATGATACGCGCATGTAACGACTGTCAAATACATCGTCCCGTGCCAAGGAACCCCCAACAACCGCTAACCCCCATCACGGCTCCATGGCCATTCTACAAGTGGGGAATTGACATAGCCGGTCCTTTCCCGGAGGGACCAGGAAAGGTCAAATTTTTGATAGTCGCAATGGATTATTTCACGAAGTAGATAGAAGCGAAAGCTGTGGCAACAATAACTGGCAGTTAGGTGAAGAAATTTGTGTGGGATAATATAGTGTGCCGATTCGGCCTTCCAGGAAAAATAGTATCGGATAACGGTAAACAGTTCAACGACAACCCATTCAAAGATTGGTGTACCAAATTAAACATCACACAGCGCTTCGCCTCAGTAAAACATCCACAGTCTAATGGACTCGTGGAGAGAGCAAATAGGAGCTTGGGTGAAGGAATCAAGTCCCGTCTGGGCGAAGGAAACAAGAATTGGATATAAGAGCTTCCCCACGTCCTGTGGGACCATCGTACGATGATTAACTTGAGTCATGGTGATACCCCTTTCTCCTTGACTTATAAAGCAGAAGCCGCAATACCCGCAGAAATCGGAATGCCAACGTACCGCACCGCGGTTGTGGATGCCGCACACAATGACGAAGAATTACGGCTAAATCTAGATTTACTAGAAGAACGCCGTGAACGCGCAGCAATTCGCGAAGCCAAAGCCAAGTTGAAAATGACAAAGTATTACAATGCTAGGGTCCGCGGTGTTACTTTTAGACCTGGATATTTTGTTTATCGCAGCAATGACGCTAGTCATGCCGTAGATGGAGGAAAGCTGGGCCCAAAGTGGGAAGGACCTTATGAGGTCACGGAAGCACTCAGAGATGGAGCATACAGACTAAGGTCCATGGACGGCACGGTCCTTCCGCGAACGTGGAACATAGTGTTGGAAACACAAAAAGTGTCGGTCACTTCCAAGTTGTAATAGTCTTAGCTCGTAGTTAGTGTAATGATTAGAATAGTAATCTAGTCCGGCCCAAGACCCATGGGAAGCCCATAATAGCCCATGGGCCGGCCATCCATGTACTATATAAACCCTCTCCTAGCCTTGGAGAGGGGTTGGTTGTTCCATTTGTAACATTTCATCATAATACACTTTATCCATTCCATCCATTCTCTATCTCTAACATCACAACCCACATCTCACTCTTGTTCTTGGTTTGATATACAGATACTAGAATTCGTACAAATGGGATCAAGAAGCCATGGAGTGGTGTGGTTAGTTTTTTGTGTTTGATTTGTGTTCAAAAACCTTTACAAAGAGCAAAATAGTGATTCAAATTTTTTGGCTTAAAAACCTTAAAGTTTTCATTTTTATTGTTCCTATAGGGTTAGTAACACTAGTTGTACAAGAATTTTTGCTAAAAACCATTAAAAATCGTATTTTTTTAGTTTTGAAGATTTGAGTTTCGTAGTAGTTGGAACCGAACGAGTTGGACCGAACAAGGAAACCGAACGAGTAAGCCGAACGAGTAAACTGAACTAGTGAACCGAACTAGTGAACCGAACTAGTGAACCGAACTAGTGAACCGAACTAGTGAACCGAACAAGTTTGTTTAGTTGGAACCGAACGAGTGAACCGAACGAGTGAACCGAACGAGTGAACCGAACGAGTGAACCGAACGAGTGAACCGAACGAGTGAACCGAACGAGTGACAACCGAACTAGATAAAAAAAATGTCAAATTTAAACTCATCAACTCAAATTATAAATTATACGGTTATTTCTTTGACTTGTAAAATCCCGTGAAACATTTACGTGTTTTTCCCGGTTTTGTCAAGAATCCGTAAAATCACCGTGATAGATTCCAAAGATTTATTTCAAAGACCTCAACAAACAACATATACCAAACAAAATTCTTTCTTACCACCGATCGACAATTTGTAATCTTATTTGATACCACAATGACGACTCTTGCCGATAAGTCCTTCTTCAGAGGAGACAACAAACCACCAAATCTTGAAAAACACTTTATCGATTTTTGGAAGAGCCGAATGGAACTGTATATGTTAAATAGACTCATGGACGAGATGTTTCTTGCCTCTTTTGAAAAAGACCACTTGTTTATGTGCCTTCAATCACTGAGGATAGGAGATCAAGGGCTAAAGGAATATTGTTGAGACTGACTACCCCGCTGAAGCCTTTCAAGCAGATTGTGACATCAAAGCAAATTAACATCATTCTCCCAGGCCTCCAACTGAAATCTATGCTCGTTGTTAGTCAACATCGTGTTTGCAAAAGAACTTTGGGAAAGATAAAACTGCTAATATGCTAATGCAAGGAACGTCGTTAACGAAACAAGAACGAGAGTGCAAATGCTGTATGATGAATTTTGATAAGTTCACTTACAAGAAGAGGAGAGACCTACATGGATACTAACTTGAGTATCACTGTGCTAGTCCTTTTACTCAATGATATTGAACATCTACAAGATCCAGTTGGGAACATTTCAAGTTAACATTAAGTTCTTAACACTGTTCCTGATGAATGTGGAGTAAATTTTGTTATATGATGTTAAAATGGTCCAATAGGACTTGCACACAACCAATGTGATCACTTCATGTTACCTCAACAACATGAAAGACATCAAATGAAGTTCGATTGAAGCATGAACGCAACTCTGAACCCTTGCTTTAGTTGCATCATACCAATTAACCAGCAGCCAGCATATCAATCTCATCTAACACAAAGCATCACTTCAAAGTCTCTATCTCAACTTCATGTTTCACCATAACAGTCTTCACAGTTTGTTAACCGTATCAATACTCAACAATCACAACCCAATCAACAATACCTCTTTCCAATCACTTTATCCATCAAATGAGCCCAATCCAATTTCACCACAACGTTTCGTTCTCCACCAAGACCATCAATCCCACAATTGGAATATGCTCCGACAGCCTATTAACTAAGCAACAACCTGAATTTTCCCAACCCGACTTCGGTCTACGAATGTTTCCAGTGTTCCAGAAAGGGAGATCCAATGATGCGAAATCACATGATGTCATTCTTAACTAACTGCTGTTGTCACAAATCCCGGAATCCTACTACGAACAATGCAGCTAAGGACTTCGTCAACCCTCGTCAACAAGCTACCTTACCATCCTATGTTGGAAAAGTAACTATGCAACCTGTTTCAGGGAAGACAGAACTTACCTTATTTTTGCTGGATACAACTGAGAAATACACACAGGTGCAAGTGGAAGCAACACGGGGAAACAACGGACTGTCATCTGTTACAATTGCAAAGGGGAGGGTCATATTGCCAAGCAGTGTACTAAGCCCAAGAGGAAAAGGGATGAAACATGGTTCAATGATAAAGTGTTGCTGGTTCAAGCTCAAGCAAGTGGTCCGCTTTAACATAGGAAGAAAGTATCTATTTTTGTGCATGATCCAGGACTTCCAACATTCAAACCTCTCTACAGTCATCAACCCACAAAGCTGCTTATCAGTCCCAATGATCTGGAAGCCTAATGACTCTGATTGTCATGAACTCAAATGAAACTCAAACGTCAGCCAAGATTGTGCTCCTCATGGCGAATCTCTCCAGGAATGGCTCAGATGCACTCACTGAGGTACACAATCCAGATAATCTGAACTATGATTTATTCAATCAAAGTGAGCAGATAATGACGTCTTCTGAACAGTCTAATGATGTGAGTCAGACAGAAACTAAAATAACCAGTGATAGCAATATCATTCCTTATTCTCAGTATCTGAGTGAAACACAACAGGAAACTGTCCAGAATTCTAACTCTTCTGCTCAACAAGATGTCCTGATATTGTCTATGTTTGAACAATTAAATACCCAAGTGACGCATTGCACCAATGTTAATAAAGCTTTGACTACCGAGCTTGACAGATATAAAGGAGAGGTTAAAGATTTGAAAGAAATGCAAAATGTTGAAAACAGTTTTTCAGGATCAAATGAACAGTATGCCGAGATTGTACGTCTTAAGAAAACTCTTTTTGAACAAGTGCAAGAAAAGGATTCTTTAATGAAAACAGTTTCCAGATCTAAAAAAAATGTTTAAAAAAATGGAAGAAAATAGAAATATTGAATAGAGAAATTTCTTTAGAAAAGAAAATTAAAGCAACTTGAAAATAATCATTTTCAATAAAGAGGTCAAATCTCGCAAACTGTTCATATGATGAACTAAATCCAAAATTTGGTTATGATCCATTGTCCATGAAACAAGCAATCGGTTTTGAAAAACCTTCTATCTAAGAAAGTTCGGATGTCCCAAAGCCAAAATTTTATGACGTGAATGTCATTCTTAAAATGGATAATGTTTGTATATTCCTGGATTTTTGATGAAACATTAATGCTTTGTAAGAGAGTCGGTTAAAAAATGATTTTGAAGAACAAGATCCATTGGTTGTAAAACACAGAGTTACAAAAACGAAACCCATTAATTAAGTTATTCTAAATAACTATTACAAACAAACGATTTTGTTCGATCAATCTATTTATATGTGAACAACCTATTGTGAAAGAAGCGACTTCGGTCCCCAGCTTATAGACCCATCTCATTCTTCAATAACCACGAAGTTAGGTCCAAAAAAACTTCACCAAAAGTAAGTAATGGTGTAAAACTAGCTTGTAAGAGCTCAAACACTAGTCTAACTGGCTGTTGAGATCCGTTGGTCAAAGAAAGAACACTACACTGCCCACAAGCTATCACTGAGGGCACGTATGGGTTTTGTAACATACAAAGCTGATTCCAGAGTGAAATCATTCCGTTTATAAAAGGAATTAAAAGAATATCTTTAATAACTTTCAATCAATATTTGGTTTGAAGAACTTGCAGATTTCCAAAAAGTCTTTATCAGAATGGTACTGGCTGTCAAACAACATCTCTTGGAGTCCAGAACTTTCGAAGTTAAAATAAATCAGTTTTGAGTGAAAAATGAATGACTCTTGGCACAAGCCATTGATAATTATATTTGTAAAAACTGTTGTGAAATTTGTTTTGTGAATGGAGGTTTAAACTGTGAATGAATTCAAAGGTGTCTCGAACTCAAGACTGAGCTACTCAATAAAAAGGATTGTTGTTGATAAAGAAACTTAAATAAACTTTGTAAGAGTCTTACGACTCTTGAAAAACATAGCAACACTTTGGAAGCTGATTCACAACTAATCAAGAAAATTTTCACTAGAAAACAGTGTTTTTAAAATCAAATGCTCCAAGTTTTACTCAGTTGATTGAATTAAGTGAATTGAGAGCTCAGTCTCAAGCAAAAGACACAGTCATTGTCAAGTTGAAAGAGCAAATTAAGTCCTTAAATGGAAATGTGGATGATAGTACAGTCAAAATGGACATGGATGGAATTTGAAGACTCTAACATTGAATAGGGCATAGAGTGAAAAAAAAACTTGTTACTAGAAATGAGCATAGAAACAGACTTATAAACAACTTTATGACTCAGATTAAACCAAAACGTGTTCAAAATCACGAAGAACAATGTGGAAGCGTTAATTAACCAAGGCAATTATAAAGTCCTGGGGATATTTCTGATTTAAATGCAAAACTTCAGGAAAAAGGTTTGGTCCATAGCAGCCCTAAAAATGAGTTAGGAGTAAACTTAAAGGAAAAGTCGTTAGATAAGGTGGCACTGAACCAATCTGTTGATCCAAAAGTTGTCTAAGGTTAATATGGAACCAATCACTCCTAAAAATAGTTTGAATAAAAGGACTGCTTTCCTCCTCGTATATTGCAAACCCAAGAAGAAGCTTGTGTCCCTTAGTGAAATAGTCGAACATGTAAGAGCGAATTTATCCTCAAGATTCACTTTTAGAGTCTGCGTTATGTATAAACCAAAGTCATTCAGGATTTTGCTTTTTCACACATAAGTAGATCTTGACTCTTGCCCCTAGCATCAACCAATTTTGTCCTACAAATAGTGTGAGGTCACAGAACACCGAGGAAATTGGACAAGAAAGTTAGGTTTGCCGAATTACACACATCCACAAAAAACACAAAAATAGACTCGACTTCAAACATAGTTTCTAACAAGCGTGTGTTGCATTCTACAGGAGTAAGACTTTCTACTAGTGCTAGCGGATCACAGCCTTCAGGCAATACCAGGAATGATAGGATTCTGCAAACACCAAGTAGTAATTCGAAGAATAAAGTAGAAGCTCACCCTAGGAACGTTAAATCTAGTTTGAATAAAAGGAATGGCACTGTTAAAATTAATGGATCTGCGTCTGTGCAGAATTCCAAGAAACATGATAATTCTGATTATGTCTGTATTAACGGTGATGATTGCATGTCTTCTGCTAATTTGTGTGTGTGTTTCTGAATTCATATGAAGATAATGAATTTCGTGCTAAAACTAAAAGAGAAAATCTAAGAAAGAGATTTGGAAAACCAACAGGAAAAGTGTTAAAATTAAGAAGGGATATGTTTGGTAGACCTACCACCGGTCGAGACCTTCACTATTAGTAGAAATGCGTGCCTTAACTAGAATTATCTACTACTAATGAAGTGCCTTCTAGGAAACCAATAGTTCTAGATTCTGAATCACCCAAACCTGTGGTTAAATTGGTATACTCAAGGAAACCTAGGAAGAATAAGAATACTGTATCCGTTAGCAAAACTAAGGTTATAAAACCAATGTCTGCTAACAACCAGGAACCCAGTAAATCCTGGGGATCCACAAAAACCAATATTCCATCTACTTCTCTTAATGATTGCAGGATTGTCCACATCGTCCTCTGGTATTTGGACTCCGTTTGCTCGAAGCACATGACCGGGAGATCGTTCCCACTCACCAATTTCATCATTAAATTCTTGGGTACAATCAAATACTCATGATCAAGTTGCAAAATAATGGGTTTATGGAGACCATCAGATTGGGAATGTTACTATTTCAAGGGTTTATTACGTTTAAGGACTATGGGCATAATCTATTTCTGTGGGACAATTCCTGTGATTCCAATCTCGAAGTAGCTTTTCGTCAACACACATGCTTCATTCGCAATCTAGAAGGTGTTGATTTATTGATGGGATCTCGAGGGGATAATCTTTATACACTCTCACTTGGGAATATGATGGCATCCTCTCCCATTTGTCTATTGTCAAAAGCATCTAAAACCAAGTCCTGGTTATGGCATCACGTCTATCCACTTGAACTTTGGTGCTTATTAATCATCTTGTAAAGACATGGACTTGTCCGAGTTCTCCCCTAAGCTCAAGTTTAAAAAGGATCACTTATTTCTGCATGTGCACGTTAGGCAAAAGTTCAAAGAAACCCCACAAACCCCAAATCTGAGGACAACCAACCAGAAAAACCTCTATCTTTTTGCATATGGATCTGTGTGGGCCAATGCGTGTCGCGAGTGTCAATGGAAAGAAGTACATCCTCGTTATTGTCGACGACTACTCTCGATTTACATGGGTAAAATGTTTGCGATCAAAAGATGAGGCTCCAGCTTTTATTATCAACTTTTTGAAGATGATCCAAGTACAGCTTAAGGAAACCGTTCGTCGCATCAGAACAGATAATGGAACTGAGTTTGTTAATCAGACATTGCGTGAATAGTATGAGAATTTGCATCTCCTCAGAACATCCGTTTCAACGCTCTCCACAGCAAAATGGTGTTGTTGAAAGACGAAATCGTACGCTAATTGAAGCAGCCCGCACTATGTTAATTTATGCAAAAGCTCCTTTAAATTTCTATGGGCCGAAGCGGTTGCCACAGCCTGTTATACCCAAAATCGTGTCCATGATACGTCAATCGTCATGTTAATAATTACACCATACAGCTTCACACGACAAACCTCCCGATCTATCGTATCTAACAATGTGTTGGTCACTCTGACCCAACGAATGATAGCGAGAATTTGGGCAAGTTACAACCAAAGGCTGACATTGGTATTTTCATTGGCTATGCACCCACGAAGAAAGCATTCCGTATTTTGACAACGACGAACAAGACTAATACTTGAAAACATGCATGTTTGTACCTAAGACGAGCTGATTCTCGAAGGCCTTCGAACACACAGTTCAGTAACCCCAACTTCATGAAATGACTCCTATGAACAGATCAAAGTCAGTGACTCGTGCCAAACCCTCCTTCTTCAACACCATTTGTACCATCTTCGAGATCTGACTGGGATTTGTTGTTTTAACCAATGTTTGATGAGTCACTTAATCCCCCACCCTATGTTGATTTACAAGCACCAGAAGTCATTGCTCCTATTCCTGAAGTAGTTGCACATGAACATGCTGTATCAACTGGCTCACCTTCCTCAACTACAGTTGATCAAGATGCACCATCACCAAGTAACTCTCCTACAACACAAGAAACTCAAACTCCTATTATTTCTCATGATGTTAGTACTAAGATAAATCATTGATATTGAATTGCACATAGGGTAATGATCCGTACTTTTGGTATTCTAATTCCATAAGTTTACTGTCAGACAATCCTCATCTATCGATGTTATCCATACAATTGTGCCTCCACCACGATCACCAATTTTCCTAAACACCAGATAAGCAATGGACTAAGGATCACCCACTTGAGAATATAATCGGTGCTCTCGACCAGACCAGTTTCCACACGACTATCAACTCCATGAACAAGACTTATTCTGCTACTATGATGCCCTTTCTCTCACATCAGTCGAACCAACAGAACTACAAAGACGCAATTAACTCAAGCATGTTTGGATTTGAACTATGCAAGAGGATCTTCATGAACTTGAACGTCATGAAGTTTAGGAACGGTGTTCCTCCTCCGATAAAGCATTTGTCATCACTCTAAGTGGATCTATAGTTAATCTTAGATGAGTTAGTGAGGTAATATTCTGAAAAACAAGGCTCCAATTGTTCGCTCTGTAGGTATCGTACAAGAAGAGGGAATCATTTTGAAGAGTCCTTCGCTCCGTTTAGCAAGTTTAGAGGCATACGATTTTTTTCTTGCGTTTGCTGCTCATAAATGAACATGGTCATTGCTATCAAATGGATGTGAATACTGCGTTTCCTGAATTGGTAATCAGCGAGAAAGGTTATGTTAGCTAACTGGATAGGATTTGTGAATCCATGAGACAAACCTAACTACGTGTACTAGCTTAAAGAAACTCTTTATGGGTCTGAAACAAGCTCCACGCGCGTGGTATGATATGTTGTCTTCATTCCTGATATCCAATGACTTCTCAAAAGGCTCAGTGGATCCTACTCTGTTCATCCGTAGAGAAGGCAAGGAACTACTACTGGTACAAATCTATGTCGATGATATTATCTTTGCTGCATCTACTCCTGAACTTTGTGATCTATTTGCTAAAATAATGTGTTCAAAATTCAAGATGTCGATGATGGGTAAAATCTCATTTTTCTTAGGACTACAGATTTCTCAAAGTCCCTGAAAAGGGGCCCCGCATCTTCATAAACCAATCTAAATATGCTCTTGAATCACTAAAGAAATATGGCTTTGAATCTTGTGACCCAGTGGATACTCCCATGGTGGAGAAGTCCAAACTGGATGAGGATAAAGAAGGGAAAGCTGTAGATCCATCACACTATCGTGGTATGATTGGCACCCTTCTTTATCTTACAGCCAGTAGACCTGACCTACAATTTGCTATATGCATGTGTGCCCGGTATCAGGCTCGGCCTACCGAAAAGCACTTAAATGCGGTAAAAAGGATCCTTTCCGGTATCAAAAAGATCCGTACAATCGTTCTTTGGTATCCGAAGATTCTTCGTTTGCACTAACAGCATTTTGCAGATGAGGATCATGCTGGTTGTCAAGATACATGCCGTAGCACATCTGCAGTAAAAAACTTTTGGGTGATATACATGTCAGCAGGTCGTCAAAAAGGCAGAAAAAGCGCGGCGATATCCAGTACGGAAGACTGAATAAAATGCTTTTCCGGTTGTTGTGCTCAAGTCCTTTTGGATGAGAACACAACTTACCGACTAATGGCTTTTGATACAATAAAATTCCAATGTACTGAGATAACAAAAGCGCTAATGCCATATTCTGCAACACGAACAACATTCCAGATCCAAGCATCTAGACATCAGTTTCACTTCATCCAGGAGCATGTTGAAAAAGGTGTGTCGAACTTACTTTGTCAATAACGGAGTATCAATTGGCGGACATACTTCACTAATAGCTCTTGGACGAGAAAGAATTTTGAATTTCGATAAGCAACAAGCGGAATCGAAATTTTTTGCCGGAGACTCTGAAACAATTGACAGATGAAATTGACGAATAGTGGTGGTACCTATTCGAATATCCTTTGTATCATATGTATATAATATAAAATCAGAAAAGCCAAAAAGATTTTTATTTTATAAAACCTTTATAAAAACAAAAATAGAAAATTAAAAAATGAGAAAAATTCAAAAAGAAGTTTCAAATGGCAAGTCTTCTGAAATCGATAACATTTTACGTCTAGAAATTGTCATTAACAATGATACAAGCCTGTAAATGAAGTTCGAGCAGAAGTTTCAAATGTTTTCAAAACAAGCCAAATAGCTTGCTATTATTTCAGATAGTAACCCACTTTTCACCTTGAGGAAAACATGTCATCTAAAAGACAGTTGTTCCTATCAACGGGAATTTATTCTCGGGCATGGTTTACTCATGAATCATGCAAAGGCTTGTGATTACTTTGCATCCACAACCCGTGCTTTCCTTATACTTCAATAAGGTACGTCCTCAGTGAGCTTATTTGGTTAAATTAAGAGAAATCTTATTTATTGGTAAAAAGTTTCTCATAACGAATCAATGTTATCAGTAATCACAACAAGATTTTTAATAAAGACAATTCCGACCTCTCAAACAATGATCAACAGCTTTTTAAATAGAAAACGTGTCATTATTTGAGGGGAGAATCTTCATCAAACAATCTTGTAAAATGGTCTTTCAAAAATAATCAATGAATAATGGACAAAGTTTTGGATAATGACAGGATTACGATTTCAAGGGGAGTTAATTTAATATAACTTCAAGTGCTTTAGATGTCATTTTCTTTAAATCTTTATGACTTAAAGAGCACTTATAAAATTCAGGCGTTTAACCTACAGACACAATATTGCCAACACCTCATATTTTGTAAAAGACTTAGAATGCATGGAAATACTTTTTCATAGTTTAAATACTTGAAGTTGATTCTTACTTATAGATTATAAGCTTCATTAATTCATCAAACACGATCTCGAATAAGTATGCGTAAAAGGTTTTGCTGATTCCGACTGTCGAAACCACAATGGTGAAGGAGTAGATGTATACTTGATAGTGTCCTTGGCCTTCTTTTGAGGTTAGCTTCTTTTGTCTTTTGAGGTTAGCTTCTTTTGATTTTAGGCTGTTTTGAATCTTTCGGGTGCACTATTTCAATCACATGGTGGAAGAGACATCTCGTCATTAGCCAGTATGCATCATTTGAGTCCCCAGGGGGAAGTGTTAGGAGTATAATTATTTAAAACGTGAGAAAAGTTCTTTCTGATTCAATTAAATGGCTTTCCTCAATGGTCAATCAAAGCTTATTCTTAAAAGAAGTAGAAATATTTGATAAAAGAGGTACACATAGGTATGATGATTCCTTAAGTCAGTCAGTATTCTGCAGAAAGAAATGAGTACATTTAGGACTTAGTTGACTTAGGTGCTATCATTTCGACTACTTAGAGGGAATAATTGTGACATTCGGGACTTAGTTGACTTTGATGTTGCAATTTATATCATCAATATCCTGAAGAGAGAAATGCGCTCATCCGGGACTTAATTGACTTTGGTGTTGCGGTAACAAATTCTTGAAAGGGTTAACTGTGTACTTCGGATATCTGGGCTTTATACATTAAGACTGCTTGATGCGGCTTGCAAGAAAGTTCTGAATCTACTCAAGAAAGGATTGCTGGTTTAGGGGGAAGCTAAGACAACATCAACACCGACATCACCAACCACACAAGCTCAAGTTACATATGTATCTGAATCTGTTTCATACTCGAAGTTTGAAGCAAAGACTTTCGTAACTTGGAAAGAAAGTTGAAGCCATGCCGAAGAGTGCTTGGACAGAGAAAGATCTGATTGACGACTTCTTGAAAGAAAGAAGGTTAATGAGGAGCTTAGAAAAGTTCGTTGGTGGGAGATTGTACGAAGGAGACCTACGGCTACTACAAAGAACCATATGATTCTATCATATGATGTTCTCATCATTCAGGTCAAACCTCGTACATAAAATAACTTGTGAAAGATTGTATGTAGGTATATTTTTTTGGTGAAAAATAGATGTTCTCGATACAAATTTTTTTTAATGAATTTCTTATTAAATACAAAATCTTTCAAATAATTGTATCGGCACCATGCCTTATAAATCCCTCAAAAAGTTGAGGGGAGCAATAATATGTTTCTAATCTGCTAGAATACATCATTTTGGTGGTCCCCGAACGGTAATCAATTGAAATCCAAAATCTCAAGGGATTAACATTTTGAATAAGGGGAGAAAAATGTGATTAACCTGGACTAATGTATATGTGACAGAAGTGTTCAAATAAAAGGACTTACAATCACTCCACACCTAGCATGTACTAAGCTACGATTACGATGCACATGTTAAGGGGGAGCTTTTAGTGATAATGAAAAACTCTCAAAGTGTAAATCTTTTGATATTTATATCAAACACTTTGATTGAAGTTTTCAATGTTTTTGGAAGGATCGTGATGAAATACCCAAAAGACCGACCATGTTCTTAAATTTATGAAGTTATAAGGCGGTTAGGCTTAGGTTTTCAGATCCCATGATCCAGCCAGAACCGGAGGGATCTACCCAGGGATATCCACTAGTTAGTGTAGAAGTCCTTAGGTATGATTAAAAAGGAGAAAAAGTGAGAATAGGGAATAATGCCGACTGAGATGGAGCTAACACTGGAACAAACCCAACAAGGTGTTAGTTATGAAGTCTCGGTATGCATTGAAGGGGTTGAAGAATGAAAAAGAAATGTAAGGATAAAGGGTGAAAATAAAGAAGCCCTCCATACACTTAGGCAGAAACCGGGTCAATACATATGCTGTCAGAAACACTCAGGTGTTGTCTGACATTGAAGACAGTCATGGACCCAGTGACGCTATGCACAACCCCCTCCCAGCTACTCAAAGTCAGAAAGACTTTGTTTCAAAACTCACGGAGATACACTCATTTCTATTGACTCTCTCACTCCGAGTTAGTTGATATTGAAAAGGTGGCACTCAGCTCCAGCCTCCGATCACTAAAATCAAAGTGCACTATTGAGTCTAGAGCCAAAAGAGATCATCCATAAATCTCATTAGGACACTTGTCAAATTATTCTTGCTAAGTCACACAATGTGAATTACAAGATACTTTTTAAGAGTCCTTCGCATTATCCTTGTGATTTTGCCAGAACATCAGAGTGAATTTATTCACGATGAAGATGGAAATCCTGCTTGAGTCAACATCAAACAAGCTCATGGTAGGTAACTTGTGCGATTCTTTATGAATCAAACTTGTGACAACTGGAAAGAAACGATGGTGCGATTCTATAAGAATCAAACTTGTTCCAGGAAATGGATCAACGGTTGTTAGTGAATTTTTGAAATGATAAACACTCTCGGTGTGTCACAAAAACAATTTTGTAAGTGATACACCGATTGATTTTCAAATCAATTTTCTATATCAATCGGTGAGATAGTAACTCACTGGTTCACTCTTATCGTGCTGTCTGCTTTGAGACGTTCCGATAATGAGAACATGCTGAGTACGATGAATCTAATACTTATGTGTTAGAAAGATTCAATACTTCAGCTGGAAATCCTGTCAAGAAGATTCTTCTTAAATTGAATCTATCTGATCACAGGTCGATCCTCACGGATTCGAAGGTTTCTCCAACCAAACCTGGGCGAATGACAAAGCCATATTCGTCCCCCTGCTTTATTGCTAACTGTTTTATGCAGGCTATGTAAAATGGTGGTGGAGGTTCCTGATTCCAGCTGGCTCACAAGATCCATAACCACATGCTCATACCCGACCGACAAACATAAAGTCATCATGAAAGCTCAAGTACATGTTTCAAGACTTCCGCTACTCTGATACCACACATCTTTCTAGAAGTGTCGAAGTGTTAAAGTTAAAGAAATTTCAAGAAAGATGCAACATTAAAGCTTTTCAAGAATGGTATGAGCATGTCGGTCCAGAAGTCGCAAGTCCACAAGGTGGCAAAGTTTCAAGATGGCAAAGAGATTGTGCTTGGTTGATGATCTCAAGATGCTCAAGATCACAATGTCAAATACAAGTTCAAGGAACAAGCTCAATCCAAGAAGTCAATGATCACTACAACATATTCACAAGAGAAAGTCAAGAGTACGAGCTAAAGACTAAGGATAAAGCATAGTATGCTAGGTTTAAAGTTTGTAAATTGGAGTGACCTCCCTTAGGGGGAGATTGTTGGAAACACGAAAAGTGTCGGTCACTTCCAAGTTGTAACAGGTCTTAGCTCGTAGTTAGTATAATGATTAGATTAGTAATCTAGTCCGGCCCAAGGCCCATGGGTGGCCCAACTAGGCCCATGGCCGGCCAATGTTAGGCTATTTATAGGCCCTCTCCTAGTCTTGGAGAGGGTTGGTTGTTCCATTTTTCCATACATTTCATTTATACATTCATCCATTTTCCATCCAAGTTCTCTCTAACATCACAACCCACATCTCACTCTTGTTCTTGGTTGATCTTAAGATTACTAGTATTCTACAATTGGTATCAAGAGCCATGGAGTGGTGTGTTTAGTTTTTGTGTTTGATTTGTGTTCAAAACCTTTACAAAGAGCAAATTAGTGATTCAAACAATTCCTTAGGATCACCGTTCTATCTGCTAGTTCCACTGTCAACCTAGTGTGAGCTAATTCACCTAATCCTAAGTTAAGGTAGGTCGAGAGAGGCATAACACTAAGGCTAGCTCCTAAGTCAACAAATGGCATTGACAAAATAGAAATCATTAATAAACCAAGGTAAAGTGAAACTTCCTGGGTCTTTCTCCTTTCGGGGTATGGTGGTGTTGATATGTGAAGCTCCATAAGCTTCCGTGAATTTTGGTCCATAGTTCCCCTCTTCTTCACAGTAATGATTATCCAAACAACTTGGAAAAGGAACGTCGATTGCTTACCTTGTATTAATGGTGTACTGGTCGTTCTAGGGATACATCGTATTTGTTAGATCCATAATGGCGTAGACAGAGTTTGAATCAACTTTAAATGGAGGTTTAAATCGACCTTGACTTGGTCCTTGGGTTATTTTCAGTTGAGCTTGTAGGCATTCCAGAATCCGTCGTCATGTAAGACTTCTCAATTGCCCTATTTGAATTTCTAAAGTTATTGATTGTGCTGCCTGGTCCGTAATGCAGCATCCCGTCGAAGCTCGAATTTATTTGATCAAGTTAGAGTTTTCTTCGTGTCTCTTTGCTGATTCACTCATGAATTTGCTCAAGGTATCTTCCATAGATTTCCTTCGTTCCTGGAACGAAGGATTGGCGTTGTTCCTTTGATAGTACCCTGGAGCGGTTGCTCTATATCCCTCTCCTTGAAAAGGTCCACCAAATTGCGTGTAGTAAGCTTCTTCTAGGGTCTTCCTTTCTTTTTTCAGTGGGTAATCCTTGGTGTAATGGGGTCCTTTGCATTGCTCGCATCCAACTTGAGCAACATAAACTTTTTCATTCATTTTCTTAATCTCTCTTCCAAGATTGTTTAGTTGTGCTTGTATAGCAGCTAGTCCATCAGAAGTCTCGGTACTTCTTCCTCTAGATGTTCCATTGTGCCATTTTTGAGAGTATTCAGCCATTTCTTGGATGGCTGTTTTGGCATCTACAACAGTTTTAGTTAGAACGACACCTCTTGAGTCAAGAATCTGTCATGTTTAGAGGCGCGATCCAACCCCGTGCTAGCGAAGCAAGAAAATCACTCGCTGTACCTCAGTCAAATATGTGAGTAAACTTCATACACGCGAGTATTCCTTAAAGCTCTCGCAATCTTGAGTAAAGGTTTCAACTGCTCTTGCGTGGAAGTTGATTTGATTTCCTCAATTTCTTTGTAGTTCGACGAGGGTGGGCATTATATGTTTCAAAACTAGTTTTAAGATCTATCCCAAGTTTTGAACGAACCATTGGTTCGTTTCTTAGCCAACTCGTATGTCGGCGCCAGTTAAAGATATAGGGAAGACTCAGAGCATTAGTTGATCCACAGTGATGTTAGGAACATGGAATAAGTCAACTATTTCGAGAACTTTTTCAATGTGTACGCATTAGCATCCTCATTATCCGTAACCCGCTAAATGGGTTTTCTCGAAGCTCCTTTAGAAATTGTCCTATTACAGTTTAATTGATCTTTGTTATAATATAGGCCTAGGCGACCCCGATCCATAGTCTGTTCGATGTTTTGCTCATGTATTGCACCGTTGTTCCTGCCATTTCTTCCTCGCTCTCTTCCTCTGATTAATCTTCCCGTTAGAAAGTAGATTGAAATCTAGAGAGTCTCAATTTTTTCCCCCCCCCCAAAAGTCCAAAGACTTAAGTCTTGAAGTGTCTTCTTGATGACATGACTCTCGTTCATGTTCTTGTGTAAGGAGTAGTAAATAGTTCGTGCTAGAACTCCATGATGATGCACTACCTTGAGAAACAAGAGGATAAACCAAATAAAAATGTGTTGTGTGGTGCTGTAGGGAATTGTTCCGAAGAAGTAAGAAATTGTTTTGCACAAAAACAATTATTTCATTTTCTATTCCATACAATCACTACACTGTATCCAATGGAAGTGGAATACGCCGTATTAATTAGTTGGACTAATACGCTGTATATAGGACAGAGAACTGGATCCGCCGTATTCAACTGTCGACCAGAACAGTGTATTAAAAAAACAATTAAATACGCAAACAATTAAACACACAAATATATACAAGCAAACAAATATACAAATATACAAATATTACAGAATATACACTAATCTAAATTACACTAATCCTAAGGGTTAGATCTAATCTAATGTTAAAAACCAAAATATCAAAATAAAAATCAAGATTAATTTTCACTCCCCGGCAACGGCACTAAAAACTTGATGTGTCGTTGTGTGGTGTATATTTTATTGATTCAAGTTTTAAATTTATATTTTGCCGACTCAACCAAAAACAACACTTTAACGGGCAGTGTACCCGATCGGTAGTAGTTTCATGGTAAGTAGGGTGTCGATCACTAAGAGCGAGGTTAAATCTATCAATTTAATTAATATCTTGGTTATCTAATCTATGTTAATTCTATTCTAATCCTATGTTAAACCTATGTCAGTCTAAATCCTAGTTCTAATGGGAAAAAGGGGGTTTTCAGCCTAAGAGACTGGCACGGTTTGGTTGGTGACTACAATCAATTCAAGACACTGTTACCCACGCAAGCTGATAGACAAAAGATAAAAGAGCGGTCAAACCTTATATAAGAAAACTGTATTAACCATTATTAATCCGATTAGAACGTTGGTTTGTTTATTAAGTGCAATGATTTCTTCCTCACGAGGTGGCATATCATTCTTAAGACTTAGGGCGTTACATCATCCTAAGACCTAGACACATTAATCCTGTCACAATTAAAGCATCCGCATAAAGCATCCTTATTTGCTGATTATAATCTATCTTAGGGATTAAAGCAATGGTGATCTTGTTAAACCCTATGCTCTTTTTTCAGACGAGAGTATAGAGACTTACCCCCTTAACCGCTTAATTGGAAATCTATACACTATAAGTCCCACTTGTCCCAACTATCCAATGGAATCAAAATGTTATTGTGAATCTCTAGGTCATCTACTAACAACACGATCAATAAACCATGGTATAATCCAATTATACTAGTTTAAGCCCGAAGCGTATCCTAACACAGACTTAGAGGACATTCACTTTGTGAGTAACATTATTCACAAGATTTATAAATTACTATATGTATAGCTATCCCGACTCTAATCCGCGTTGGTCCGCTTTTTGCTAGTTCGCAATTGAGATGATTGGTCCGCATACAAAAGCGCAATAGAACAAGTATAGAAATTGATAAACATAAACAAGCACTTCAATGATAAATTAAGAAATCGATATAAACAAATATCACAATCAGATCTTCATAATACAGATGGCTAAACCCAAAGAATAGCCTTTGAAACGTCATAATAAATACAAGAGTAATAATTTAGCCAAGGTAAACTAACCGAGTTAACGAATGATACCAAAAACTGAACGATTACTAAAGTATATAGAATTACACGATGTCTCCTATGGAACTGAATACGTTGCTCGACCTCTTTTGCTCTTTTTCTCTTCTAAAAATCGACTTTTGTGGTTTAGGTATCGAGAATATAATTTAGCACACCTAAAACTCTTTTTTGAGTTTTCTATTTATAAGGTCTGGAAGTCGGTTGAATACGGTGTATCCATGTATTGGATACGACGTATTGGGGATTTCTTAAAGTAGGGACCACGTTTGATATCTTCCAGAATATTATATTGATTCCATATCTTGAATACGTCGTATTGAGTCCTTTGGATATGGCGTATTGATCTTTATTTCTTTTATGGTCTTTGGTGAGTGCAGACACAAATACACCGTATCTTCCTTGATGGATACGGCGTATTGGTCTTCAGAATAGTAATCTTCAAAATATCTTCATTTAAGCTTCAGAATGCGCGCCTTTTGCTAAGTTTCACCAATTACTCCATAATTACTGTAATTCTCAAATATAAATGATTAAGTAACAATTCTTTGCAATAACTATACAAAATGGGTTAATAACATGGGATAAATGATGCTATAAAATAGACGTTATTTGATGTCATCAGCCGGTGATGTTGTAGACTTTAGAACTTTGCTTAGTATATCTATTCGAGACCACAATAATGACTATTATAGATTTAATTGGAGTAACTTGTTTACATTGGTAAATTTTTTAGGATTACACCCAAATTGCCTTTACATATTGCTTATTAACTAACTACATCAGTTAGTTAACCTCCAGTTTAAACCCTTTTCCACTCTCATCTTTAGAGTGATGATCCACTAGAAAAACCGGTAGAGCCAATCCTTTAGGAATTGTTGATCCCTTCTGAATAGATCTTGATCTCCTTTAGCTTGTATAAAGGTTAGTAATCTTGGACAAATCCAAAACTACTAAGACAGAAACTTTGTGAGATAACTTAAAGTCTATGCAGAATCTAGACTTTAAGCAATAAGAAGATTAACAAATGGACACACAAATGTAAACCAAACTTTCAGGCTCAATATAAAACGATCACTTTGAATAGTGATAGGGTTACAAAATAACCTTGAAGCTATAAAAACTATAATGACTAATCTAGGTCATAGGGTTCCTTTTATACACCAAGGAAACCCTAATGGGCTTACAAAACGCGTGTACTAATTAATGCATATCTATTCCTAATATATCTCATGCATATCACTTTAGCAGTACTAACTTTTATAACTAACAGTACGAATAAACTGACAGTACTAACACTTTGTACTAGCAGCACTAACTATTAAACTAACAGTACTAATAACTTAGACTATTTTCTCTAATCTTTAGCAGCAGCACAAACTTGAACCGGCATCATTAAGTTGTAGAAGCCTCTAATTCCCAACAATCCTCCCCTAAACTTGATATTCATCTTGTTAATCATCAAGTTTCATCATTACCTGCATCTTGATCACTAGGAGGATGTATCCAAACACTCTTCTACTTCTGAAGTTGTAATCTTGTAAACCTGAAAAGCTCATAAGCCATTTCACACTCATGATCAACTTCTAGTTTTCTACTTAGCATTCATGAAAGAATCTCTTGTGTAAGAGGATATGTCTTCCCTATCAACATGTGAATAGTAATTCTAGTATCCATCAGTAATACATGAACTCCACATGAATCAAATAATCTCCAGCTAATCAATGTGCAGTTCTGTTGAGCTTTCTAGATTTCATCATCTTTACTTGCTTCAAATACAGTAATGAGATCTCCCCAAAGTAATCTGTCATATCCTTTTGGGCTTGCATTCTCAAATCTTTCTTTAACCAACCTATATAGATCTAACACATCTTGCCTATCAAAATCATCAAGCATTTCTATAAATATCATGTAAAATTTAGTACTTCCATCACCCATGATGATCTTATAAAACATCTTGTTTTCTGTCAGAATGTGTGTCTTCCAGTCAACTATTGGATATTTAGTAGCTAATGATTCAACATTTACAGCTTCATCATCTCCTGGAATTATATCCAAATAAGCTTTAAGCTCTTCCTTCTCCGCATCATCCTCTATCTTCTGTCTCTTGACACTTTTATCATTAAGTTTTTCACCTGTTCTTTTCCTAGCAACTGTTTTCTTTCTACTGCCTTCACCTTTACCTTTTCTACTGTCTTTGACCACTTCAGAATCTATAGGAACAAAATCATTGATCCACTTTTGCTCCATTTCATATAGCTTCTGAATTTCTTCCAAACTCTTATTCTTCAGTTGATTGTAATTGAACCTACCTATGTTTTTCAGGAAGGTAATCATCTTGTTTCTTAATTGAGTTTTGGTATGTGGTTTGTTTCTGATTTGTTCAGCCATTTGTGCAGCAAAGAACCTCTTCCTTTCTGCAATTATCTCCACTAAAAATCTAGCTTGCTCATCAATAGAAAACTGCTCTCTTTCTTCTTCTTGAAGTCTTACAGCTAACAGAGCATCTGCATCCATTCTGGCTTGAACATCATCAAATTCTGCAGTCAAAGCAGCATTAGATGCTTCTTCTTGTGCAGCCTTATCCATTTGCATTCTTTCTAGTGCAACCTTTTCTTCTTTATGCAATCTTATAGCCAGCTCTTCATCCATCTGAATATGAGCATTTCTTGGGTTCTTTAGAGGCTTTTCAGGCTCTTGCATAAGACCTTTGCCTTTATCTTTTGGATTAATAGTTAGAATAATTCTTGTTGGTCTAGCAGATTCTTCTTGTGTAGCTCTAAAAGCAACTCCTTTTCCTTTTTCCTTATCCTTCTGACTTCTCATCTTTACAAGTGTTTGAGCAATAGTAAGATCTTCATCTTCAAATGCAGTTGTAGTAGTTGTTGGAGGTGTTCTTGGTTTAGCAGTACTAATAGATACACCAATAGTAGTAACTGATGCACTAGCAGTACTAACTCCAGTAGTAGCAGTATTAACTGTATCTCCTTCAACATTCTCTATTTCTTCATTCACCATATCATCAATATCATCACAGTCATCATCAAAATCACCTTCTTCAAACATTGGCCTTGTCTTTAAATTCCTCCCCTGTTTGGATACATCCTCCTTATCCAAACTCTTTTTCCTGGAGGTACAAATTTTGAAGAGTTTCATCCTTGAAGTTCTTGCCCTTTGCTTCTTTTCCAATCTTTTAACTTTCTTTTTCAAATTTTTGATCACCAAATCTTGAGCAGTCTTTGATGTTTCCAAGGCAAGAACCCTGTTTGACAAGTTTGTACAAATAGCCATCAATTCATTTATGTTAGGTCTACCCTCATCACTTCTAGGTGTGTGACCTCTTAAGAGAGGTGAATCATAAGGTGTTGGTGGTACAAAATCTGTCAAATCATCTTGATGTTCCATACTGTCCTCCCTACTTCTAGATGTGTTAACTTCTGAGAGAGGTGGGTCATGGGACTGTTTAGATGCAGTCTCAAACCTAGTATGAGCATCTGCATCCCCCAATGTGGTATCTTGGCACCTGGGTCCACTACCTGAACTAATTCCCTAAGGAGATGGTTCATTAAGTGTTGTCGTGGATCGGGTCTTATGGATATTACCACTTTCCTGCTCTACCTCTAAGCTAGTAGTAGTAGTGGCAGCCTTAACCACTTTGTCATCCTCTCTTGTATAGACAGTCTCATCACCAACCTTTTTAGGGGGGGCACTAGACTGAGGAATCTCAGTGTCCTAGCCTCTTTTGGCTCGCCTAGGATGTGAGTCTTTTGGGGATGTGATGTAATAGTAGTAACTTGTACTTCATGAGAGGGTGGAGCAGGGGAAGGTGTTGGTTGGGGTTTAGAGGGTTATCCTAAACCTTCACCCTCCACTGCTTATATTTCCAACATACTTTGAAATAATGGAGTAACTGTCCCTGAAAAACTTTTGCCTTGTCTTCTCATATTAGCAAAAACTTTTTGAGTATGTTTAGGTGTTTCATAAGTATCATTAAAAGGTTCTGCAAGTTTTTTAACTTGGTTATTCAAAAACAGTTGTAAAAACCTCGGATACATCAAAAACTTTTTAGAATTTGGATCAAAGTTTCTTAACATACCATCAAAAATTAATTTAAAAAAATTAAACTTTTGATTATTTGCCAAACATATAACTGCTGAAGCAATATTAGTTGAAAACTCATTCCAAGCAGTAGATTTTAAACTTAGACAATGTAAGATGGTATGTATAAGATACTTCCATTGAGGGGAAAAGAAAGCCTTTTGAAAAGTAAGTTTATCAAAAATAATTTCATATCCCATCAATGCAAGGTTTTCCAAAATTTTAGAATTTGTTAGACTAGTAACACCATCCTCATTATTAAAGTGAAGATTACTCCTCACTGATGATTATCATATTACTATAGTCTTGCCATCTACCTTGGCATGTATTTGCGTTTCATTATTGACTATTTTGGACTTAGCAGTAGCCCAAAACTGCTTAATATAAGAAGCATAGATAGTAGGACTTATGGTTAAAGAATACCTGATAGTGCTAGCATTCAAGAAGTCTACTATCTGATGAAAATCAACATTCCCCTCTATTCTTTCCAAACAAGCAACCATATTGTGTTGATCAACAAACTTCAAATCCGACATAGATAATTAATTGATGATTAATTTATTGAGTCGATGATAAATTAAAGTGGGTTTGTGAATTTTGAGAGCGTTTTAGTGTTCGAGAGTATTAGAATGATCTTGATGTAGTCGAATACGCTTATATAGGTAAAAAGGAAACCTATAATAGTAGGAAACTATTTATTGACCAAGAATTTTGCTCAGCAGTTGTAACTCCAACGGTAACCCAACAGTAGCAGTATTAACTTTTGCCTAGCAGTACTAACTTTCTCCCAGCAGCACTAAATCCTGCCTAGCAGCATTAACCTTACAACTACCAGTTTTAACTCCAAATTCATCACTAATACCATCTTCAAACCACACCAATCATAAATCTAACAAACATATTTTCAGAGATTAAGTAATCCAATACTGGCAATCAGAAAGTTAAACCCGCTAACATCAAATGCATTTGTGAGTAGATCAGCAACATTGTGATCTGTATGTATCTTAATTACTTGAATGAGTCTCTTCTCATAAGAATCTCTGATGAAATGGTACCTTATTTCAATGTGCTTGGTTTTAGAATGAAACACTGGATTCTTTATAATACAAATGGTGCTTTCATTATCAATGTGAATCTTGGTGTTCATGAAATTGAACCCATAATCAAGCATTTGATTTTGGATCCATAACACCTGTCCATAACAATTTGCAGCAGCAACATACTCTACTTCAGTTGTGGAGTTGAAAACTATAGTTTGCTTTTTACATTGCCATGAAATCAACCTTTTGCCAAGAAATTGACAACCTCCTGTTGTGGATTTCCTATCAAGGCTAGCTCCAGCATAATCGCTATTAGAAAAGGATTCCAAGTCAAATGGTGAATCTCTAGGATACCAAAGTCCCAATTTGGGTTGACCTTTCAAGTATCTAAAGATCCTCTTTACTGCATGAAGATGTGAGACTTTAGAAGTAACTTGGAACCTTGCACAAGCACAAATAACAAACATTATGTCGGGCCTAGAAGCTGTTAAGTACATCAATGATCCAATCATTGATCTATATAAGTGAACATCTACATCCTCAGCTTCTTCATCCTTGAGCAATGCCTTGTTAGTCTCTATTATAAAATCAAACTTCTTCAATATATCAGCCACATACTTGTCTTGGCTGATGAAGATTCCATCATCTTTCTGCTTTACCTGTAAAACCCTACGAAAAAGTGGGCTCCCCCAAAGAATCATCTAGAATCGCTTGGGATCATCTGCTAAAACTCATACCATAAAGATTCTTTGTAGAACCAAGCTGATGTCATCAATATACACTTCTAATAACAGATATCACCTTTGTTCCTTCTTGATGATGAGTTTATCTATAGTGCCTCTTATAAATTCCATTTCTAATAAGTAGGTAGACACGGTTCATACCAGGCAAAGGAGCTTGATGTAGCCCATTTAATGCTTTTTCTACCTTATAACTTTGTTAGGGAATATGGATCTCAAAAACAGGCGGTTGAGCACCACTACACCTCCTCTTCAATAGTACCATATAAACAAGGCTATCATCACATCATTTGGACCAATAAATCCCATAAATGATGCATAGGCAAAAAAATAACTGATTGCTTCTATATCCTAGCAACGGGAGCAAAAAACCTCATCATATCAATTTCCTTTTTTAGGTGTAAACTTGTGCAGTAGTCTTGCCTGGGTTTCTAATACTATCCCTCTTCATCTTTTTGGTTTCTCTATAGACTCCATTTGGTTTTAATGCATGTTTGCTTTGGATAATCAACCAATCTCCACCCTTTTGCAATCTAAACTATAGCAACTCATCTTGCATTGCCTTTATCTAACTTGGATCTGTTAGAGCTTGTGTCACCTTCTTAGGTTCTATTTATGAGAGAAAATAGGCAAATAAGCGGTTTTGATAATCCTTGTGGTTGGTTCTCCTATGCTTTTTGATGTAACTAACCATAGCATGTTCTTGAAAAGACTTGGTCATTCTCCTAGTTTGGGGTGCTAAAAGTGGGTCCCCTATGATTTGCTCTTTAGAATAATCCTTGTGAATCCTAGTTGCGGGAATAGGACTGACATTCATGGTTGTTTCTAAGTTGTTGAGGTCAGTCTCTGCACCTACATCTTCATCATCATATGCACCACTAAAGATACCAGTATTCAGAAGATTAGTAGTATCCTCCAAATCAGGCATAAGAGGATCAGTTGGAAGATCATTAGCATTAATAAAACCTTGCCCATCAACACTAACAGATGGACTAATAGTAGAAACTCAGTGAGTGCTGTTAGCATAAGCTTCCTTCTGTTGAACAAGTAATTTATCCAATTCATATAACAACCCGTAATTTTCATCAATGCAATAATCCATCTATTAATTTAGATGCACTATAATATCCATCTATTAAATTATATGCACTTTATGTATAACCACCTTGTATCAGGAATTTTTTTGCATATATCTCATTATGCAATGTTAAACGTGCATCTCGTAAGTAATCGAGCTAATCGCAACCTCTTGCAATGCCATCTATATATATATTTTTATCATAATAATCATCCTAATATGTCCAAGTATATATCTCAATAGCATTTTGAATAAGCTAATTAGTCATTTAACATACTTTTTATAAACGGTTATTTCAAACATAGCATTAAAACGTTATGTTTCTATCAACAACCCTATATTATATGTAATGTTACATATAAAAGTGTATGTTTTACAAGGATTGTCATAGCTTGTGTACAAGTGTACATTAAATACAATTTGACATTTTTTTCCCTCTAGTTAATGACAAGTCAAATACTTAATGTTCTCAAATCAACAATGCATGAATTCAAATAAGATCATTTTTCACCATGTTCCTTCTAGTATTTGTACCCTCTTTAGTATGAGTACGGGACACTCAGTGCACAATAAACCTAATCCCTAAATCCTTTCTAAACCCTAATCTAAAACCCTAAACCCTAAACGAAACCCTAAAACCCTAATTTCACTTTAAACCTAAAACTAAACCCTAAACCAAAAAATCAACCTTAATCCTTAATCCTAACCCTAATCTTAACATTAAACCTTAATCTTAAACCCTAATCTATCCCTAATCCTAACCTTAATCTACATTTTAAAACCCTAAACCCAAACCTGAAATAAAACAAACCCGTCACCTTTTTCTTTCTTTTTACCCATTTTCAAACCAAACTAGCTAGCACCTCACCTTGTCATCTCCTTGCTAGCTTGCTTAGAACCTCAAGCAACCAACCAAGCACCTTACAAGCACCTCCATCACCTCCTTGTCACCCTTTCTATCCGAACCTTCATAAACCCATCCAACACCCTTCCACCTTGCCTAGCTATTTTTATAGCTCACCATACTCACCATATAGCCTTCATTAGTCACTATCTATAGCTCTTAACCCTTAGCCATCAAGAAAACTTAGGCACCAAGGGTTTTCACCCCTATATATATCCGAATCCAAGCAACCATTCAATCACACCTCAAATTTCATCATATACAACAATGGAGTCTTAACTCAGACCAAGAAGGATCAAGTGAAGTCCCTAAGCTCATAATAGAAGCCAAGAATCAAGAGAAAGGAACCCTTGAAGTCGATACTAGGCGTACGAACCCGAAAACCCCATTTTGACCCATTTTAGCTCAAGTAAGCTCAAAATATTATTCAATAAGCTTATAATCTGTATTAGAATATTCATAATACTCTTAAGATCATATATGAACTCTTGTTTGAAGCCTTGAATCCTCAAACCCGTATGTTTTTTATTAAAACCCTAAAAACAACCTGTTTTGATTTTCTAGCTAACGAATCCTTTTTCTAAACTTTTGTTACGTTAGAACATCTTATTTTAGCTTATTCTAATAAGCTATAACCTGTAAATATCATTTGGAATCCTAAAATAAGCTTTCATGGCTTTTTGGACTTGATTTGTAAATATTTTCATGCATAGGGGTATATATCGTAACTTTATGAAATTTATAACTAGAGGGGATGAAAATGTCATTATTCCAAAGTTATAACTATAAGGACCTATTTTTCCAAGTTCTAAAGTTAAAGGTTTAAATTATATATACTTTATATAAAGGACTAAACTTGTAAAAGTTTATAAATCGAGAGTATATATTGCCATTTTTGCAAAATTAAAAATATAAAATATAATATTTTTATATAAATTATAAAAATATATATTAATATTATAAAACTCGATTTTATTAAAACCTGACACAATTATCGTTATTAATCAACGATCGACGCATTATAAAACAATTACGTTATATAATTAACGTAACTTATCATCGACTAACTTTTGAAGAAACTTAAAATCTTATCGTATCACGTTACTAGGGAATTTCATGTGAGGGGTTCCATTTGGGTATTTGTTTTGACGAGTTTGCTGGGTTTACGATTTAAAGTGCCCTGACTCCTCAAACGATACTACATGGCCTCTGGATTATGATAGCCCGAACAGTGATACAATATTTCCATAAATTAATAAATCAAAGTAATACGTTAAACTTTATAAAGTTTTGAAACATAAACCATCACACTAAGACTTGACATATTACCTCAGGTTGCGTGACGAAGCCGTTACTTTCACTTGATATACTTTTGCCATCAATTAGATTTCCCCTGTTAAGGTGAGTTCATAGCCTCGCATTTTAAATCTTCTAATGTTTTCATAAACCCGCGAGGGGGATACATGCTATAAACCATGAATACGAGTGTTTTTCCAACTGTATGCTATCCTGATATATTATTGCCTAAGTCCTTACTTTTGCCATTAAGACCCCACTATCATGAACCGTTAATTACTTTTTGGAGTAAGCGTGAATGCTGTGAATAGATCTATTTGTGATTGAGCTTCCCCGTTGGTATACCTATACTTTCTGGTAACCAAACACACTTCGTTTGAATCACTATGCGGGTGTTTGGCAAAGGCACCCGTTGGGGCAACTTCTTGTAATTATTAATTATCTCAAGGTCTCGGTGTCATGAGCTTAGGGCTGTAATACTATTTTCTATAATAATTGTACTCATTGCAATTATTACACTTATGGGTGTATAACAACGTAACCCACTGTTATGATAACTTGTATTCAAACTGTTTACCATGAACCTATGAATTTCACTCAACCATTGTGTTGACCTTTTTAGCATGTTTATCTTAGGTAATTGAGCAACTTATGGAACGGAGTGGCATGGACTTAAAGATGGCTAAACTGTTATCATTCAAACTTTATGTTTTCATGTAGATTTTGGGACCTTTGTTTGTAAAAACTCTGATGAAATAATGAATGATAACTTATCTTTTAAAAACGTCTCTTTCGAGTCGTTTTCTATGATTATGATTGTTGTACTATGAAATAATACCCCAGATTAGCTTCCGCTGCTATATGTCAAAAATGGGGGTGTTATACATCTTACTTACTTTTTGTATTTAATCGTTCAAAAGTGAATTCTATAAGAAGTATGAGTTTTCAATATATGATTTCTTCTATCTATTATTGTGTTTCCTTTGCCATGAGCGGTTAAGCACTTAAAGTGCTAGCCTAGTTTTGAATTTACTGTTGTCATGATTGTTTCATGTTAGATTATGGTTTCACTAGATATTCCTTGACTATCGTGTAACCCTGAGTTTTGGTAGTACGGGTGGTTTGGACCTAGCTTGCCCCATTATTAGATTATCTAGTCAAATGAATATAAAATTAGGGGTTAGCATTGTTGAGCACACAATTTTGAATGATTATGAATTGTCATTGAAGAATTCTTAAAAAATTGTGCTCAACCACACTTAGAGAGGGGTATTTATACTTAAACCATGATGCTTGCACGCCTATGGTATTTCTACGGGCCGGGCTCGGGAATTACTTGGGCTTACGCCTGATACACGTGACTGATTAGCTTACATAAACGAGCCCATTTACCCGTTCTAGCCTATTACAACATATAAGTAATTAAAGATCGAGCTTCCATAATTAGTAGCCGAGCTTTCTAGTTCGACTTAATATTTTGAGGCTAACACATCTTTCATTTCTTGTCTAATGGACTTAATGATGCTAATTAAGGCATCCTTCATGTTCTCCACTCCCTGCATACTCATGTGTTTTTGTTATCTCAGCAACTTTCCTCTTTCTCACTCATGACTACTTCATCGTCGGTCATGTATTCAACCCCTTCCTCCATATCATCTGAATCACAATCGGAC
>BQNB010020830.1:11611-64998 GCA_026074375.1 Tanacetum coccineum | reverse complement strand
AAAAAGATTGTTTTATGTCAAAAGGAATAAAGCAACCTCCTTGGGAAATGCTACTTCTAAAGTTGGTATAGAAGTACATCAACTTTCCTTAAAGGACTGTACCTAGTACTATAAAGCATGTGTACATTAAATGGTAGCTCAACCACATATTTAATGCTTGACATGTGTATTAAGTTAACTTGTAAACCCCAATCCTTTTGCCTATAAAAGGAAAGGGATTCCCAGAGTAAATGTCATCTCTTCCAATTAATGTGATACACATTGAAGAGTTCATTTATCTCTCAAACAAACTGACTCATACTACTGAAAGCTAAAGCTTCAGTTTAGTCATAACAAGTTAGTTTTCTTACTCTCTTAACTTTGGTTAGAGTTTAAGTTCAAAGGAAATAACACCTCAATTATCATTCAACCACCTTGCTATTCCACAAGCAAGGCGTGTCGTAGATTCTTTGTTTGATTCTAATAAAAGTCTATACGTTGAAAAGTACTTCTGTGTGTTTTAAACTTGTTCTTTATATTGTTCATATATATTTGTTTAAAACTCACTTTGTTGCCATAGAATCTGATTAGTTTAACTTGATAAACCTTATATCATATTCCAAGGGACCAACATTATCACGTTTTGACCATTCTCCAATAATGAAGTTTCTTACAGGTTAGTTTTGTTTGGAACCATAGGGATCAGATCATTGTTTTTTGGTTTCAGCCTCATTGTTTTCTCCTTTTTTCGTCTAGGGATTTGCTCACGGTTTCTTAGGTTCCTTTCGCGTTGGTTTTTTTAGGGTTTCTATCGTCAATTGGCTATGGGTTCTGGTGTTCATGATGGTTATAAGCTTTTGAATGAATCGTTGTTGGAAAGATTGTCGTGTAATATCTTTATAACGAATTTCCCCGTGCATTTATCTGCAAAGAAGTTATGGAACACTTGTGCGCAATATGGTACGGTTCAAGATGTTTACATCCCGAAAAAGTTTTCCAAACATGGTAAACCTTTTGCTTTTGCTCGTTTCAATAAGATTAATGATGTAGATACGTTAATCATGAATTTATGATCAATTTGGTTGGGGAATTTTCATATTTATGCCAACGTGGCTCGGTTCATGATGGAATCAAAACCTAAATGTTTCTCTCAAAATTCGGCACCCAAAGAACATGTGCATGTAGTTCGAAACCTAAAAAACATATGCATGGTTTTGGATATTCACCTTCGTTCTCTAATGTTGTAAAAGGAAAAGAAGTCCAAGAGTGCCACGACACCCCTGTGTTGATCCTAGAATGGGGCTCGCTGAACTATGGGGGTGATCATGTTCTTGTAGGATGTGTTAAGGATTTCAAAACCCTCCCCAATATCCATAATGTTTGTTTAAGTGAAGGATTTAGTAAGGTAAAAATAAGTTATTTGGGTGGTTATTGGGTTCTGTTGGATTTGAATCTCTCAAATCGTGTGAGAAATTTCAAACACATACTGGCATTAACTCATAGTTCTCAAGCCTTAAATAGTGGAATGCTCAATTTGAAATACCGAATAAAGTTGTTTAGATTGATGTGGAAGATACGCCATTGAAGAACATGCTACTTTCAAAAGGATACCAAGTAAAAGGGGTGAACTCGTTTACATGGATGAATTTAATGCATCGAATAAGTATAGCATGAGCCTATGTTTTAAGACTAAAGGTAATTGCCAAATCCTTTAAAGTGATCTTAGAAGGGAAAGTATCAGTTGTTCGTGTAAAGGAAGTCACTAGGTGGGTTCCTGAATTTTGGGAGGACAATATTGCTCAATCTGAGGAAGGTACTGACAACAACTCGTTTGGTATTCACAGTTAGGAGGAAGAAAATGATGATGAGATGATTCTAAGTTCTTTCCAAAGTATTGTTAATGAATATAATGTTATGGAGAACTCTCCTGATGGTGTGGAGAAATCTCCTAGGAAAATGGAGAACTCTCTTGATCACGTGGAGAACTATGATGTTTACGTGGATAACTCTCCAGAGATCTCTCCTAAGCAATTGGAGAACTCTCATGTTCATGTGGAGAACTCTCATGTTCACGTGGAGAACTCTCTTGAACAAATGGAGAACTCTTCTGTTCACGTGGAGAACTCTTATGCTCACATGGAGAACTCTCCTGGTCTATCTAGGGACCCTTTTCGTTAAGTGAAACTCATTCTTGAATCAGAAAAAAGCGCACCAATTTAGAACAAGAGGCAAGTGGTAGCGATCCATTATTCCCATCGGGGTTTACCCCACAGAACTCAAACCATTTAGGAAATGAGGTTGTGGTAAATGTTGCTCATGAAGGTATCTCTTCTCTTGGCATCGTAAAAAGTGTTCCTAAGAACATGTCTCCTACTGGTTCCAAACATGACCACGTGGACTCTTTAGCTCCATCTTCAAAACCCGTTAATGGTTTTTCTATCCTTGAACGCTTCAAAGAGTTTATTAGCATTGGTCAAGCAATGGTGTTTGGTATGAAAGGCTGTGAAAAAGATTATAGAAGAATTATCATTAGCATGGGAGATCATAATAATTTTAAATGAATTGTCTATCTATTAATGTTCAAGGGCTGAGTGAAAAGGAGAAAAAACAATGGGTTAAAATGCTTTGCCATTCTAATCAAGTGAACTTTTTATCTCTTCAAGAGACTAAGATGGTCTCTTTCGATATTTTTAAGGTGAAAGCTTTTTGGGGTAACATGTTTTTTGATTTTGCTACTAGCTTAGCGCGTGGTAGATCAGGTGGTATCTTATGTGTTTGGTATAAAACGATCTTTCAAAAGAGGAGGATTTATTATAATGATCATTTTCTGTGTATTGAAGGTAAGTGGTTGGATACTGATTCAGATTTATTGTTCATGTTGGTTTATTCTCCCTAAGACATGCCCCGTAAAAGACAACTTTTGGCATACATGACGGGGATAATTAATCATTGGCATGGTGAGGTTGTTTTTATGGGAGACTTTAATGAAGTGCGTTTTGCCTCGGAATGATATGGCTCTACTTTATATGCTTTAAATGCGACTGAATTTAATTCGTTCATTACTAACTCTCACTTGATTGATGTTCCTCTATGTGGGTATTCTTTTACGTGGTCAGATAAACATGCGAGTAGGATGAGTAATCTAGATCGGTTTCTTGTTTCTGATGGGCTTTTAGATCTTTTTCCAAACTTGTTTGGTTTGATTCTTCATCGACATATTTCTAATCATAAACCGATTATTCTTAAGGAATCTCACATGGATTATGGTCCTACCCCTTTTCGTTTGTTTCATTCTTGGTTTTTGGAAGAAGAATTCGCCTCTGTTGTAGAAGATTCTTGGAATAATGATGGGTTCCATTCTTCAAATGTTATGATTTTGCTTAAAATAAACTAAAGAGCTTGAAACAAACTCTAAAAACGTAGAGTATTCAAAAGAAGAGTATCAGGGAACACGACCATAAAGTTCTCCAAGACTATTTACTTAAGATTGACTAGCTTCTCGACAAAGATGAGGGTCTTCCTGTAACCCTTGCGGATTTTCTAGACATCTAATGTTCTATTTAAGTCCTTTGACTTTCTGACTTTTATCATTTTCCGTTAGCGATTACCGTGTTGACGGTAGTCAATCTATATTTTCTTTAGTCAATAAATCTTTTATTTCATACATTATTTCTTTTTAGAGGTTTACAATCTTAATTGACCACTTTCTGGGAGGTTTGTCCTACAAACAGCTTAGAATGTCAAACAACGCGTTCTGACACGTCCGTAAATGTTCAATACTTAATTTAAACCAAACTAATTATAAAACATATCGTGTGAATATTCTAAGTTTATGGAAACGTATTTTTGAATCCAATAAAAATACTAAAAAACTTTGGGTCACAATTTAAATCACGAACTAGGGACTTTAGTTAACCCGATAAGCGACGGAAGGCACCTAGGATCCCCCTAGGAAACCCATAGCCGGTCGAATCTTTTAGGGGACAAGGAGGCACATTTTAGGTCCTTGGTCTCATGATGGTCCATATTTGTTCTAACATTCATTCAAAAAACACACCCTACACAAACTTTACTCACACCAAAAATTCTTTTCTCTCCTCTCTTGCTTGCATATGTCTGAAACACCCAACACACAAAACAATACATTTTTCTACTTTTGATTCAAAAACATGAAGGTTTGAGTGTTTCCGGGTTAATTCCAATAGGCGTGGGTATATAAAAAACAAGGTTTAGATTATCGGTTTCGTGTCGATCTCGTCTTCAAAACCCTTTTTGTAAGTTGTCATTTATGTAAAAATTCTTGTACTTTTAGAAGCCTAATGATGCATAGATGTTAGTTGTACGGTCCGTTTTCTTAAAATCAAACACGAAAAGGGTACGAAACATCATATAGGGGTACGTTAGGGTTCGAACAAGGGGAAAAAGGGAAACAAGAGTTGGTCATTTTAATATAGTGGTTGCGTTGGTGAAGTGACTTTATTTGCTTACTACATATTGTAGCTTATTTGGGTTTTGATAAGCTTTAGTGAGCTTATTTTGGGCTTATTAGGTTCGAAAACCACAAGAATAAAAGAGAAAGAGTTTTTGGATATTTACTTCTTTCGTTATATTTTTATAGCTTATTTTCATATCTAAAAGCACTACGTAGCTTATTAGCTTATTTAAAACTATACGGATTTGGTTTTGGGCTTATTTAACTTACGGCCCAATAAGGTCCAATAAGTCGCGGCTTATTGTGAACCTTATTGTGGTCCGGCTTATTTTCATGGCTTTTAGTTAGAGTTTATTTTGATATATAAGGACTCGTGTAGCTTAACGGCTTAAAAATAAGCTTCGGATAGCTTATTTTGGGATTAAAGGGCCACAGCTCAATAAGCTAAGCCAAACCATGGCTTGGTCTTGGTCCGTGAGCCCTGGCTTCTGTTGTGGCTTATTTATCTAACTTAGGGGTGTTGATCGGTTTGGTTATCGGGTTATTCGGTTAGTTCGGTTAAAAAAATTTTGGTCAACCCGAAAACCGAACCGAACTAAAAACCAAATTTCAATTCGGTTGGGTTCTCGGGTTGACTCGAATTTCACTATTTAAAAAAAATTAATAATTATATATATTTTTAGTAAACAAAAATTATTATTAACATAAAAAGTGTTTTTTTTAATATTATGATAACATTTTAATGGTATTTACATATATTTATATTTTTTATATATATATTGTATAGATTTATATATATATATATTATATATACTTTAATATATCATATATATATATATTATTATAAATTTATATATATATCTATGGATTCGTTTTTCGGTTCGGTTTTCGGTTTCGGCGTGCCAAACCAATATCCAACCAGAGAGAAAACGAATTAAGTTATGTTCGGTTCGGTCCGGTTCGGTTTTGACGAATTCGGTTCGGTTATTAGTTCGGTTCGGTTAATGTCGGATCGGTTCGGTTTTCGGTTTTTTCGGTTTTTCTGCTCACCTCTAATCTAACTTGTATTTGTTAATGGGCTTAATATAAGGCATAAACCGGATTTACAACATAATAATATTGTTTTGGACCACTATAGGGCCTTAAGGCTCAATAAGCGAAAACTAGTCGTTGTACATATTTAAAACGGACTTTTAAAAGTAATACTTATATATATACTGGGATAGTTAGAAAGTCGTCTGGAGAAATGCGTTTTGTTAATTGTCGCGAAATGTGATTTTGGTCGTTTTGTTGGAATTGATTTGTTTTAGGGAAAATGTTTGGAAAATGAGGTTTAAAACCTTGGAAAACGTTTTATAAACGAACGGGTCATGCCGAAATTGTATAAAAATATTTTACTTAGAATATTTTACAAAATTTCCACTTTCTTAAAAATCCGACAAAAAGACGAAATAATAAATACTATTATTTTAATAAATCGACTAAAAGACGAAAAACATATTTTATAACTTTATAAAATATAAAACTTCTATAAATGGTCTAGCGTAATTAAAACGTGTCTTTACTTATAATCTATACAATTTAAATTAGATAACTCGAGGTTACCGGATGAAATACCGGAATATACTTATAAATAACTATTATCTAAGCATTGTTATTTTACTTAAATATTATCTTAAATAGTATAAGTGTATAGTATCTAACGTACATACTCAGTATATCTCCTTCGCGTCTAAATCTCCAACCACTACGCAACCAATACCACTAAAACAAGTAATACAAAAAAAAATTCAAAACTCCTATGCATCAAATCCAAATATCCATTTCAAGCATATTCTTAAATCGGTCAAATTGCTATGCCGTGTCTGGAAGTCATTGTACGCCGTTATTTGACGATCATATTCTCTGCTACTTGTTATCTAGCCCCACTTTTAAACACTTTTCCGTTGGGGGGAAATGATACTCAAATTTTTTTCAATGCTTTTTTATTTGTGCAAAAACTTCTATTTCTTTTGGACAATGCTATGTGCCTATGATTGCTATGTGAATGTCATGAGGATAAATTGTGCACAAATTCCATGTGAACCTCTATGCAAGGACTATTTGACCGACTGTGTAGCTCCAGCTGGTACGCGATAGGTTCGGAGGACTATAAGCGCACGGAATACTATGGATTGTTGATAGGGTTGAATGCTATGATATCATGTGATTTCTATGTCAGAATTCTAAATACTATTGCATGCATTTTGTTTTCATATTGCACAATTTTCCACTACTTAAATTCTGGCACAACAATTGGGTTTACTTCTAAACTACGAGCTCACCAACTTTATGTTGACATTTTCGAGTATCATTTTTAGATGATGCAATTATTCGTTAAATTCAAGATAGAATGCCTTAGAGACCTAAGCTATCCCGTGAGGGATCATTTTTGAAGGATTCCATTCGAGACTTGTTTTCATGTTGATGTTCTTAGATTATTCTAGACTTGTTATGGCCCTATGTTGGGAGTTGGATTGTAATAAATTTGAACTATGTGTTGTGTTCATCGACTATTTTGGCACAAGTTTCGTACTTGTCGGAGGAGGACGCTGTAACACTTTTGATATGCATTTTTAGATTTCTCTATATTACATCTTGTGTTATGAAGATCAATTCTCCGTCACGCCTTGTGTTTCCGCCATTGTCAGGGTGTGATAAATTGGTAATCAGAGCCAAGGTTATAGAGAACTAGGTGGTTTGGCCTAGACTATAACCTAGGAACCTTCATATAATTTGCATGATAGGATCTATTTGTTCCTATTACTTGCCTTTGCGCGTATGTATCATCTATCGTATATCGTTTATCATCTATCGTATTAGTTAAGTCAACCACTGGGATGTGTGGGCTAGATACTAAGTATAACTGGGAAAGTATGCATCTATAAATACGGTGGCCAATGTAATTATGAATGCATCACAACCCACGCAGACTAAGTTATCCCGCTCACTCAAAATAGTGTTGACACCCTAGGACCGTCATTCGACTATAGCATATTAGGACCGTCGTTATGCGAAATTCCTCACCAGCCTAATGATTACTTGTATCCTCCCTCGTGTAGATAATGGTTTGAACAATGACAACCCACCCGCATGTTGGTCGACGCATGCTATAACTCCGAGGTAGAGGGGCAAGTGATCGGCATGGTCTGTGAAGGTGACGAGGTCTGGAGATCAGCGGGAAAGTGGTAGAGGCGGCCAAGGAAATGGTCGAGGTAGCCAAGGAGGTGGTAGAGGTGGCCAAGGGAGTAGCCAAGGTAGCCAAGGAGGTGGTCGAGATGGCCAAGAAAGTGATCAGGGTAGTCAAGGAAGTAGTCGATGTAACAGAGTGAATGGAGGTGGTGGTGGAGTCCCTGACTTTGCTACTATCATCGCTCAGCAGTTGCAAAACCTCCTACCCACTATTGTAGAGAAGTAGGAAACCACATTAACAATCAAGGGAACAATGAGAATCAAGACGACAATGTCATCAATGACAACAACTAGGGTAATGTTTGAACTGTCAACTTGAACAACGGTCGAGGTGGTTGTTAATACAAGGAGTTCATGGCTTGTAACCCAAAGGATTATGATGGAAAGGGTGGTGTGATAGTCTACACTCGCTGGATTGAGAAAATGCGATGAGGTGTCATTTTATACACTATTCTGGGGTCATTTAACCCCCTAAATCATGCAAATATGCCCAGATTATGTGCTTAATCATTTATTTTCAAGTTTTTAGCACTTGGATGGCTTTTGGAGGAAATACATGTGACTTGGGCTCATTTGGAGAAGAAACGGACAAGATTACGGACCTACACCAAATCTCATGAAGATATATGCAAACAGTAGCTGGAGACGGTGTGGCAAGCATAAAGCGACGATGTCGTGATCAATCTAGTAATGGTGTCAGGATTATGGCGACGACATCAGGACGTGGCCGACTTAAAAAGGATCTAGAATCGTCTACGTGATGACGGCGTCAAGATTGCAAAGAGACGCCGTCGTGTCAACATCTTTATATATATAAATCCGTTTTAGGGTTTTAGTGTGTAACTTTTGGCATAATTTTGTATAACCCTAGGGAGACGAACCCTAGTAGTTTTAGGAGCTTTATAGGTTATTTTTAAGGCCTCAAAACCCTATTGTACTACCTTGAATCCATGTTCTAATAAAGTAAGGTTATTTATCTTTAATCATTCAATATGTCTATGTATTGTTTGATTAATTTATCTTCTTGCTTTATTTATAACATGTGAGGCTAAAACCTCCTTTGTATTTATCTATGATTGCATAAAACTTAGGTTGTAGATCCTTTTAATGTTGCTTCTTGTTGATGAATGTGTGCGTTAGGCTTTAGAAAACCAGCTTTTGTCTGTATAGCTATTGATATGTCTAGGGAAACGTAAGTAGTGTAGAAAGGATACCATCGGTAACAGTCTTTATACTACCTTACCCATTATATGGTTGATCCCTCTTAAGTTATTTCACATGCATTTAATATACCCTTAGGGGCCTTGTAATTGTCTTCATACTACCTTACTTGTGCGTTGCCTTAACGGAATATTAAATATACGGCGGGTTCATGTAATCCGTTCATGACCTAGGAAATACTTACACAGATCATCACAAGTGTGACAAAGCAACGTATCTAGGAGAAGAAATCTGAGGAGTAGTGCATGATTAGGTAAATACATTTACTTATCATAAAAGTTATCACCAGTAGATTAGATATTATTTAGTTTAGTTATTAGTTAAACAAACCAACCTCTCAAATCATAAATTTACCCGATTTCATAAAATATAAAAATAGAAAAATAATCTTCTCTCAACCTCTAGAATTCTGTTAGACCGTGATCAAGCCTTCCCAACCTGTTCCCCTAGAGAACGATAACAACCCCCGAGTCTTGCCTATACTACACTGCAACGATTAGGTACACTGCCTAGGGGATTGTAAAACTTCCTGTAGAAGTCCCTTACGACTCCCGCACCAAGTTTTTGGCGCCAATGCATGGGGAATAGTTGGGTTTTGATCATAGTTTAACTTAGTTCTACTCTCTTGAATCCATTCAAGTGAGAATTTAATTCCGTATATTAGCTTTATTGTAGTATATCTTTTCTTTGTGTTATCTGTTTTGTAATCCATTCTCATCAACCACCATGGGAGACGCGAATCCTGTCCATACTCTTAGATATTACTCCAAACCTAGCCACGAGGGCTACAGGAATACCATTGAACTCCCCGTAGGGAACAACGTGGTACCTCTTCGATCCGACACCACCCGGTTAGTACAAAATGGATGCTCATTCCACAGACTTCGGTCCGAGGATCCAAACCAACACCTCAAGGATTTCTTAAAACTTGTGGACTCACTTGACCTTGACGGTAAAAACAGGAAAAGAACGCGCCTGCGTTTATTTTAATTTTCCCGTCGTGATCAAGATAGCAATTGGCTTGAACGTCTTCTAGCAGGATCCATCACCACATGGGAAGATCTTACTACTCGTTTCCTTGCTTATTCTTTCCACCGGGAAGGACCGCAAAACTTCGTAACGATATCCTGATGTTCCAACAACATCAAGGAGAATCTCTATCAGAAGCATGGACTCGTTTCAAGGACTTACTACAAAAAGTACCTCATCATGGCATCGATCTTTGGCTCCAAGTCCAAATCTTTTATGACCATGTCAATCCAGTCACAAGACAAACCATTGACCAATCGGCCGGTGGCAAGCTTTGTGACAAAAATGCCAAAGAATCCTGGGTATTATTAGAGGACCTCGCCCTCTATGACAACGAAAGTTAGAACGACCCAATGGATTTCGCTAAGCCGGTTAAGGAAATCTCTTTGCCTCAAGATGTCCCAAGTACATCCGACCACCACCTCATCGAGCTCGAGAATCAAGTTCAACGCTTGATGGAAGCTCATCTTGCTTTGACACAACCTACTCAAGTGAACAAACTTACTACCTTATATGAAATCTGCAGTGGTCCCCACGATACTCAGTATTGCATGGAAGATCTCGAACAAGCCTTTGTTGAATATGCATCATCGCGTACCGACGAAGCGGGAGGTAAGCGGTGCACTTTCAAGCCCGAGCAAAACAATCTTGGTAACACCTACAATTCGTTATGGAAAAGTCACCCAAACCTTAGGTGGAGACAACCCCAAAATTCCCAAAATAATTTTTCAAACGCACCTAACCGGTTCCAACCCAACGGTTCAATCCCAAAACGTCCCTTCAACAACAATCCTCAGAGTTTTAACAATAAATTAAATCTAGAAGGATTGGTGTCCAACTTCATGGCATCTCAAGACGCTAGATTGTCCAAGTTTCAAGCTGATTTCAAACAACAACAAAGCGAGATGACCAACAAAATTGACACATTGTTGAAGGCCATCACCGATCGAATAGCAGGATCACTCCCTAGCGACACGGTTAAGAACCCAAAACTGAGTACTTATTTAGTTTTGTCTGCTCGTTCTTACCCAACTGAAGACCCATAATGCTCAACCCATATCCATGGTTCGATCAACGCCATCATAATCAATCCCAAGCAACAAAGCAACTCCCATAATGATGAGCCATCATAGAGTGAGGAAGAAGAGAAGGATAGCCCAGAAAATACCAATACCAACCCTTCCGCATCACCTGATCCATCCGTTTCGTTCATCGTCGAGAAAGTCCGTAAACTCAATTCAGTTTTCGAATCACTCAGCTTGGCCCCCCAATTATCTGACACATAATTTGTTTACACCAAAGGGGACGATGGTGATGTGATGTTTATTGAGATGGTTAAGAAGAATGACGATTCCCACAAGGAGGAACCCAAAGCAGGAGGATTGGAGGAGGAATATTTTGATACATTCCCAATTCGAAGCAAGCTTGCATATCACAAATATCTCATGTATGGCCCCATCCCCTTGATATTCCAAAGAAACCCCATCATTACAGAAGGATGTCCATCAAACCTTAAATTACCATGCAACATTAGACATGTGCATGTGGAGAAAGCCTACATTGATCTTAACTCCCCTCTAAATATCATGACCCGAATGATGTATAATTAGATCATGAGAAGAAAACTCGACCCTAGGGAAAATTTGGATAGAGGAGTTAGCAATTTCACGAGAAGGATTAAGGGAATGCATATTTTCGTAGGAAATTTCACTTATGTCATGGAATTCATGATTGTTGAGGATATTAGCTCAATCATAGACCCTAGGCTTTCACAAGTAGTATTAGAAAAACCCTTTGTTGATATATCCAACATGACTCATGACCCACCCGAAGGAGTAGTGAGGTTCACAAATGGGACCGATGAAATTGCCTATAAAATGCCCCATAAGATAGAACAATACAACTCATTATCAGACTTAAAAAAAGAGCACACGAAATTGGTCTACCTTAGGAACGAGGAGGACAAGAGAAGAGGAGTAGAGTACATAATGAGAAAAATATTAGGATTTTACAAAGAATGCCTAGAGCTTGGAATCAAATACGTAACTGGAATGGATGATGAAGGAGAAGTCACGTAAAAACATGTGACTTCAAGTCTAGCTACAAGACTCATAAATAAAGAAAAGCGCTTCTTGGGAGGCAACCCTAAATTTATTTTTCCCGCACTTAGGAGTGTCGTGTGTTTTAACTCTTTACTGTTTATTTTATTATGTTTGAATGAATTTTGTAATCATGCTTTATTTGTTTATAACTTCGTCTTATTTGCAATCAAAGGTATTTTGTAATAAAATAAGTGTAGGGGAATATATTCGGTTTTTAAGAACCAAATTCAAACATTTAAAACAAATTGTTTAGATTAATTAGCATCAATTTTGAGTCATATGATTGTAATGATTAATTCAAGGTTTTTATACAGTGCTTTTTTCAGATGTAACTAATAAAATTGCGTGCAGGGAATTTTTCATTAAAAACGAAGAAGGATTTTTCACAAACGCTGGAGACGATGTCGAGATTAACACTCGATGGCGTCGCGTATCCAAGAATGTAAAAAGTCAAATTTTTTTTAGTGTTTCTGAAAAATATAATGTGCAATATTAAAAACTTGTAATTCTTTTGTAAACCTGCATAAACCTATAATTACATCATTACTCTCATCCTATCTTTACTGTTTTCGTAGAGTCAAATCCTAAACTCTCATTGTATTTATATCTATCCCATCGATTTTATGCTTGGTGTAGTTGTCTTTGTCTTTGATTAGAGGTTATATTTGATGAGAAGAAGCTTGGAAATTCTTACGAAGTTTCATTGGACAATTCTTGGAGGACGATTTAACCAGTTATCGCATGTTTCTTCTCCATTATTGAGCAAACCAGGGGAGTACTAGTTTCTTTTACTTGTTTTTTTTCCCTTTATTCGTTTTTTACGGGTACTTCTATAGAACATTAGGGACAATGTTCAACTTAAGTGTAGGGGAGAAAATAAGCCTAAGAAACTATTCCTTCATTTACCATTTGCTCGTTCCTTAAAATGATAGGTAATATAGCGAAACATAGCATAAAAAAGGTAATTTTGACCTATATTTAATTTTTTTTATGCCACATACCGACGAAAACCAAGTATTAATAGCGTCTCATGGATAGGAATGTGTATGACTAGCACAAAAACCATCAAAATTCCACCCACAAAATGTGAGGGTCGCCTTTAGATCTTTAGGAATTCGGGTACCCATTATTGATACCAAAGATAATTTGTACCTTTAGCTTTCTTGAGTTAAAGTTCGAATGCAGTTATATGTGTCTATTCCGTCGTTATGGATGTGTACGTATGGTCTTTGTTGCCTTTTTTGGAGCATCAATATTAGTATTAAATTATATGAGTGTACCAGTAGTATATTAAATTCTAGAACTTGTTTTTGTGATGCATCCTGAGACCGCATAGTAAGTATTATGATTTGCTAGATAAGAGGCACTAGGATTAACCCATGTTTTAAACCTGTAATTGTTATTATGGTCACATCGACTATATAACTATCCCACACCCTTGCCATGCACTCATTTTTAGTGCAGGATACCCCTAGTACAACCCTCTAAGCCTATCCTTTTTCACGGTTCTTGTAATTTTATGGTTAAGCCGGACTATTAATGAAGAGCATTGTCACCCTTAAACCAATCGTTACACCCAAATCGTCTTAGCCTACCTTGTATGTACTAACCTTTATTATATTATTGTTTTAACCCAAGTTAATTATTGAGTACACGGTTGCTAAGTCCTTATCATTGTAAATACATTTTTGGGATGATTGGGATTCATGGTAGTATTCATCTTATAAAGAATTAGGGAAGAAGTAATTTATTACCCCCAATAGAGCTCAACAAGCTCCTTGTTATTTTGATCCACCTCAAATCGGATCATTAGTTAGATTGTAAATAATCGAGTATGTAAAAGTTTAAGTGTAGGGGTGTATCTATAAACCCCCATGATGTATTATATGTTTAAGCAATAGCAGGGAAAAAGTGTACAAAAAAATGTATATAAAAAAAGAGTGAAAAAAATGTACGGGCTGCCATTTGCTTATGTTTATGTTTATATTAGAGTCAAGAAAAGAAAAATAAAGAGATTGGTGTAGAGTTTTGTAGAGTTTGTATATTTTGTCCGAGTCTTTGGCTTAGCAACCAAACCAACGTGTATTCTTATAAATAATTAGCTAACCCTTCCACTCCAAATTTACCTAAAGTCACCACCCAAATATATCCCATCCGTTTCCATTTCCGTTGATGATATCTTACATCTACACCCCACAACCCTTTAAAAGACCTTCTTTAGATAGTTAATGAATTAATGCTGTGCCTTAGCGGTGGAGTTTTGATCCTTTACCAACCTATGGTAATTTATTATGTTATGACATGTAATGAGTGTTGATTTTCTGTTTCCCCATTATGTTATAATTTATTATACACCCGAGTGAAAGAGAGAATCCCAAACACTTATGTGAGGTGCTAGTATATACTTTCTGTGCTTTTAATTACAAGGTCTAGAAGGTTATGTTGTAAAATACTTTTAAAGAGTAGGTTAAATGACCATAATATTGCAATTTTCTAGGTAGAAAAACCTATTTTCTTGAGGACAAGTAAATCCCAAGTGTAGGGGTATTTGATGAGGTGTCATTTTATATAATATTTCGGAGTCATTTAACCCCTTAAATCATGCAAATATGCCCAGAATACATGCTTAATCGTTTGTTTTCAGGTTTTTAGCACTTGGATGGCTTTTGGAGGAAATACATGTGACTTGGGCTCATTTGGAGAAGAAACGAACGAGACTACGACTCTACACCAAATCCTTGAAGAAGTTGTGCATACAGAGTGTGGAGACGGCGTCACGAGTTTCAAGCGACGACGTCAGGACGTTTGAAGTGACGGAGTCAGAGATCTGGTGACGGCGTCAAAACGTGGCTGACCTATAGAAACCCTAGAAGATTTTCTGTCACGCAATTAAGAAGATCATTTCACTTGCGATCGAAGTACCAGATTTTGTTTTGGTCATAACTCCTTCATACGAACTCAGATTTTAACGATTAAACAGCCCATACGATAGCAATGAGAAAATCTACAACTGTGCAAAAAAGGACGTTGCAACGGCGTCGGGGGTTTTGGCGATGGCGTCGGGATTGCCGACCTAAGGTTCTTGATGTTTTATTAAAGCTTTAAATTTATAATACTAGTTTTATCCAATTCCAACTAACACACAGGTAAAGTATAAACCCCCATTTATAGTATAGGTTTAGGGTAAGACCAGGTCGTTCCACGGGATTGGTAATTCAAAAAAGAGTCGATTATATTATGAAAAGGGTAAATCTTATAGACTGTCACGATCTAAAGATTTCAAGGTACTTCAAGATATTAAATGATGTTGTTTGGGGGTACTAGAACAAATATGGATAAACTTGGATGGATAACGGTTTAAGAAATAAAGTATAATCGATTAAAGAAACGGGTAGTTTACTAAAATGATTGTCGATTTATTATAATCAAAAATCCTTTCGGCCTTTACTTTTGATTACAAAAATCCTTTAATTCGATTCAAGTTTGGAACAATAAGAATATGGACTTTCATAACCAAGTTCGTTAGACATGAGGTTAAGCGTTAAACCCTTTTACCCTTGGTTAATGATCATTTTTTAGCCAATCCTCACAAGGCTAGCATCTAGTTGTCAAAGACAAACAACATGGAAATCAAACATTTAGCCAGAGTCTTTCGACCTATATCCAGACAAAAATGATGATCAAATGATGATTAATAAGTCCAAGTGTAAAAACATTATGTTCATATTGATAGTTTCCAAAATTCACTAGTTTATCCAAGTTTAATCCATACTTTTCTTATGATCCCTAAACAAACATGTTAAACTACTTGTAGGATCCCTTTGCTTAATGGATCATAACCTTTAGCTTGTAAAGGGTTTGTTGCCTTAGATAAATCCAAAGTAACAATGATGAAACAATGATTAACCACTATTGATTAAGCGGAATTTAATCAACAATGTAAAGAAGAACACAATCAAAACACTTTTATATTGAACTTTGAATCTGCCTAAGTTACAGATTACAAACTATGATTACTATTTGATCTCTATGATCTTCTGTAGCACTATATCTACTAACTATGCCTAGGGTTCCTTTTATAGACTAAGGAAACCCTAATGGGCTTTACAAAACGCGTATAAAGATAATGCATATCTTTTCCTAAGATATCTCATGCATATCTTTAACTCTAACTAATTTCTGCGTAAGCAGACTTAACTATTACACAAACAATATTAACTATTTAATACTGCCAGTACTAACTATGATAAACCTTTTACCAGTACTAACTATTATACTAGCAGAACTAACTATAATACTAACAAAATTAAGTCTATTATACAAAATTCCTAACAATCCTCCCCTAAACTTGAACTTCACTTGTTAACTTCAAGTTTCTTCAGTATCTTTAGTTTGTGGACTTTTAAGAAATTGTATCCAGTATGTTTCAGTCCTTAGATTCTCTTGAATGATGATCTGTTGATGTTCATTTGAAACCAGATTAACTTTGTCTTTTAGTCTTTGTCTTCTCTTCACAGCTACACAGCAACATCCAACTAAGTTGGCTTTATAGTTTTTGGCAAACTACCAGCCATCAACGGATTTGTTAAGTCTTTACCATGAGCCGTTTACTATAGATAGTCAATGCTTCATGTAGTAACAAGGTGCATTGGATAACCTTTTATAGTTTTTAGCAACGCTATCAGCTATCAATGGATTTAAATTCTCTTTACCAGTAGCCGTTTGCTCTGGAGTAGCCAATGCTTTAGTACAATACTATGGTGCATTGATTACCATATAATTTTTGGTAAACTGTAACCATAAACAGATTTGAGAAGTCTTACCAAAGCCATTTGCTTTGGGACTAGACAGTCTTATGCCTATTTAAGCATGGTTGAACTGATAACCATTTGTTGTGTGGTGGTTAGCCAACATCCAAACCCTTTTCACTTCCATAATAGTCTAAAATTTCCAAAAACATGCCCACTGCTACTGATAACTTCATCACTTTCTAATCCCAGCTTGCTTCTCAATCATCTTTAAGAGTTTATAGCAAACTTTATTCATTTTTCCATCTAGAAGCTTCATTTTTAGCATCACTTGGCAAGCTTTTTTTTTTGACAAATGGATACTTTTATATTACTAACATATATATAGTGCATGCCTCCAAAGTTAAACAATGTACTTCACATTTATCATAATATCTCCAACTAACCATCTTTTGTTGAAGTGGTAAGCTCCAAATAGCATCTTCAATAAGAGGTGGATCAAACATAGTCCTGAGATCACTCCAAAGCACTCTGTCATAAGCATCTTCAGGCCTATTTGTTCCATACTTCTGCATTACCAACCTATACAACTCTATAAGATCCTCTCTTGTGAAGTCTTTAATCATAGCTCCAAAGCTCATGTAGACTGTATCAGCTCTATTTGCTCTTATTATCTGATAAACACTTCTTTGACCTTGCTAAAATATCTTCCAATTTGCCACACTATCAGATTTTGTAGTCAAAGGAGTAGGATTCATAGCTTCTACTGATTCCTCTTTATCAGTTTCTGAATCTTCTTGTGCACTCTTGTCAACATTTATACCTTTTCTAGCCTTTTGCTTCTTTCTTTTTCCTAGTTTTTTTTACTTGATCTTCTTCCTTTACTTAGAAACTTTTTCTCCTATAGCGTGGAACACAATCTTTATACATCATCTTTGTTTCTTTGAAGTCATTGTCTGAAGCACCTCTCATATCTTTTTCAATTTTTGCCTTTGTGCAGCTTCAAGATTTTTTTTAGCAACAATAAGTATCAATCTGCTGAACTAAACTTATCAAACTCTTCTTTAATTTCTTCCAAACTTTCAACTTCTTTAACTGAGGAATAGCTTCAGTCTCATTGATTTTAAGTGTGTGTGTGTTTGACAATATAGATCCTTAATTGTGACTGATCATAGGTTTGATTTCTCTTTTCCTTAGCTCTTTCCTCTGCAAAGTTGTTTCCTTTCTCTCGATTCACACCATATTACCATTCTTTTTGCAAAATCTTGTTTAGGTAAATCTTGTCCCAACACATCTTTTGACAACTCTGCATTTGCTTCTAGCTTGGCTTTAATAGTATCCCAGTCTTCTTTAGTATAAAATTGAGCTTCAAATTGAACTTGAGCTTTTCTTTTCTTTTGTTGTTCTGTTAAAGCTTCCTCTTCAGCCATTCTTTGAGCTACCATTTTATCAAAATGAATCTGCTTTTTAACTTCTTCATCCAGTTGAGCTTGCAACTTTATAGCCTCTTCCAATCCAGCTTCCTCTTGTCTCAATTGTTCTTTAGTTTTGTGAGTAGCCTGGATATCCTCTTCAACCATTGGAGCCTTTCCTTCCCTTTGACCCCTTTTACTAGCAGTACCAGAATCAACTTTAGTACTACCAGTACTAACTTCTTCAATACCAGTATTAATCTCTTCTCTGCCAGTATTAATCTCTTCTCTGCCAGTATTAATCTCTTCTTTAGCATCCAATCCAATATCAATCTTCTTAGCTATAGACCTTGCTCTCCTCCTGTATCTCTTGCCCTTATCAGTTGATTTTTCTTTGCTAACACCCTGAGAAGCAACCTTTGACAATGTTTTAGCTGCCTCCAAGATTGTAGGACTGATTTCTTCTTCATGAGCCTCCCCTGAAGCTTTTGTAGGAGTGACAAAATCTGTTGACTTCTCTTTCATGGATTCCTTAACCAAAGAAACTAGAGGATCATCATCAATATCCTGAAACTTCCTCCCCTGATCCTCTGATTCTTCACCCTCTGATTCAGATATGAGTACTTTCTTGGATTTCCTCTTCAAAGCTATTTCCAGAGTTTTCACCTTCTTTACCAATTTGAGCACAACATTCCCTAGTGTCTGTTTGGTGTCCTTCAATTCTTTCTCCAAACTATTAATCCTGGTCACCAACTTAGGTACAAGTACCATCAATTCCTTGAGTTGCACACTGTCCTCAACCCTTCCGAGGTTCTATTACCTTCAGGGAGATGGTGCTTCATTAGGACCTTTGGGTGTTGAGAAAATGAGGTCGATGATTGAGGTGGTGGAATGATGTGGGGAATGTGGTTGGTGATGATATTGGGAATGATGATAGTGGTGAATGAGGGTGTGTGATTGATGTTATAGTGATGGATGAGGTGAATCCAATGAGTGGGTTGTGGATGGTATTGGATCAACAGGTGTGGGATGGGGTTCGGCTGGTTTGTGCTGAGCCATTCACTTGAATCTACAGCTTGCCCCCTGCCAACATAGCAGGGCAAGCAATGGTAAAAATTCCCTGCATAACCCATTTTCATGCTTGAACAAAAGTTTTTGGTCAAAGTTGAGGTAAATACCTTCTTTATTTTCAGTTACAACTATCCAAAATAATTTGTAATAACCTTGGAACATTTAAAATTTTGAACTTACTCTCATAAATTTTGAAACCATCCCATCAATAAATCATTTTAGAAAATTATAATCACTATTGTTAGATTGACAGTTTTAATTGCAAAGTAGCAGAGTACTACCAAATTGTTCCACATCCTCCGAATTAGTGCGTTAAGCAGTGTTATAATTATGTTGGATTATAAAATTTCCTTTGGGCTGTTAATAAGGCTTGTTGACACTATATATTAGTGCGTTGGGGTAAAGATGGTTCTGTAAATTGGGGGAGTTGATTAATGGAGAGGTGGCCGGGGCGGGATGAACGGCTCCGCGGGGGTCGGGGTGGGCGTGGCGAGTGGGGTCGGGGTGAGTGGAGGGTTTGGTGAGGTGGCAGTGTAGTGGGAGGTAGTGGAAGGGAGGCGCGGTTTAGTTTTTATTTTTATTTTTTTTATTTTTTATTTTATTATCTTTTTGATTTATATTTCATTTTACCTTCTTCTTTCTTTTTTGTCAGCATCAGATAAATTATGTATTCCTGTTGCATCTGCCAATTAAAGTTTACTTCTAACAGATGCCTCAGTAATAGTATACTCTTTAGAGTCTATAGATGCTATTAATTGTTAAGTCCCATTAGCAAGTATTCTGACTGTGGCAGTTTGCCACAACTGTTTGACTAGGGAGTCATAGATAGTAAGATTATGAGTTAAGGCATACCTGAGAGATGTACCTTTAAGGAAATCTACTACCTTAGTGAAACCAACACTTTCATTTGGTTTCTTCAGGAAAGCGACCATCATTATGCTTGTCTGTAGTACTTTAGTGGCATCATATCATGAGTAGAATTTGCCAGCCTGCATCCTACATCCATCCTTAAATCATGCTTGTTCCTCTTTGGATCACTTCCCAAAAGCACAAAGCCTACATTGAAAATCTTAATAGTCTGAAAGATAAGCTTTGTTGCCAGTCATATGGCATAGAGCAACCATATCCACCACTACATGATCCTTATAACAAGATCTCTGAGATTGCCTTGCAAAAGGTAAGGAGAATTAGTATCTCTTAGGGAATCCAAGGCAATACTGACTTGGAAAATCCTTTTTGGTCTACATACTCAAAAAATTCTTGAGCATGTATGAGCATTATATTTGTTACCATGATCCTGGTAATTTCATTTTGGCTCCATACCCATTTAGCCTTTTTAAGGACATTTCCACCTTTACCCCTTTACTAACTACTGCCCTTGCTATCCCAACTGTAGTCATGTTTTTAACCCCAAAAGTTTTCACATCAGTTTTTAAGTCTTTGGGTCTATAAACTGGTTGGGTGTTGTAAGACCTCTTGATTGCGAGTTGACGGCTTTGGTCTTACAATTTCTGAATGTCTTGGGTTATTTGGTCTAATAAATATTTAGTTTGTGTTTATTTTGAGGGACCAATGGCCTGAGCGTAGTACTAACCGGGCCTAAACATCATAAACGGCCTAAACAGTACTATAGACCTAGCCAGTACTAACATTTGATCTATCAGTATTAACTAAACCTGCTCTGGTTAGTACTGCTGATGGGTTAAAGGTCCTTTTTGCATGAGGGTATTTCAAATTTTTTGAAAAGTTTTGGTGATTTACCCTTTTGCCATAATCCCATACTGGTTTGACTACCCTCTTCCTAGTATTGACCACATTCTTAACCCTAGGTTCAGGACTCTTTTGGTCATAGAAATCATAGTCTTTTATCAAATGGCCAGTGCTTTTGCAAACAAAACAAGCTTTTATTTTATGTACTTTCTTAAAACCAATCCCTTGTTTTTGTGAAGTTTGACCACTTTTATCAGCTTGACTCCTAACAGCTTGAGTCACATTAGGCTTAACAGAACTAACAGTTTTGACAGCACACACATCATCCTCATCATCTGAGGTCCAATCCTCAATGATGACTTCATCCCTATTAATCTTTGACTTAGACACAACTGTTTCATTGACAGACTTAGGTTTTACTATAGTTGCTTCATTTGTGGTACCTACAGTCTTGTTAGTTTCAGTTGTCTTAGACTCTATGATTTTATTTCTAAAAGCATACTCATCTAGTCTTGCAAATGATATATCAAACTTTGGGGTTAGTGGAGTTCCCTGTAATGTGGAGGGGGAATGACATGTACTCAATTTGCTTTTAGTTGAACTATTATTTGTATATGTGCTCTCTTCATCAGTAGACCTTACCTCAAAAATAGTCAAACTGTTCTCACTATCAGTTTCAGATTTATTACTCAAATCATCCATTTGTGTGCCAAACCCTAATCTATTTTTATCATGAGTACTCATCTGACTATTGAGTATCTTAGTGAGATTCTTTGATTGAACTTTCCCATTTTCAATCTTGAGTTTCAATCATCTCTATCCTTAACAACCTTTTCTAATTCTGATTTATAGTTGTTAATTTTTTATTTCTCTACACTTAGTCTATCTAGAAACTCTATCTCTCACCCCGAAGCGAATCATTTTTTTCATTTCCAAGAATTCTAGCTTCTAGTGACTCTAAGGCTATCTCATAACCCCTAATTTCTAGTTTTTCTTTGTTATGTTTTTCTCTTTCAGTATCATAGTTCTTTTAAAGAGTTTTAAAAGATTCAAGACATTGTTTAGAACAGTTTTGTACCTTATTTTCAGATAAACTTGATGAGCTTGAAGAGTAGATGGCCATTTACATGTTTTACTGTAGATCTGCTTCAAACAATGGAGTTCTTCTTATTCAGAGTTTTCCACACAAGCTTGATACTACTTGTAGGGATTCCCTTTGCTTAATAGATCTTAACCTTTAGCTTGTAAATGGTTTGTTGCCTTAGATAAATCTAAAGTAACAATGATGAAAACAAATGATTAACACTATTATTAAGCGGGAATTTAATCAACAATGTAAAGAAGAACACAATCAAAACACTTTTATATTGAACTTTGAATCTGCCTAAGTTACAGATTACAAACTATGATTACTATTTGATCTCTACGATCTTCTGTAGAACTATATTAACTGACTATCCCTCTGGTTCCTTTTATAAACCAAGGAAACCCTAATGGGCTTTACAAAACGCGTATAAAGATAATGCATATCTTTTCCTAAGATATCTCATGCATATCTTTAACTCTAACTAATTTCTGCGTAAGCAGACTTAAACTATTTACACAAAAATATAACTATTTAATTACTTGCCAATACTAACTATGATAAACCTTCTACCAGTACTAACTATTACACCAGCAGAACTAACTATAATACTAACAGAATTAAGTTTGTTATACAAAATTCCTAGATACTTCATATTTATCAATTCAAAACACATAACAAGCATGAGCAATTCAGAATTCATAATATAAAAGTAGGGAAACGTGTTTTACCAAAACTCATAGCAAAAATGGTTCACTGCTACAAGAACTTTCTTTCAAATTGATATTATAACAACTTGGAAATTCAACTATAACCACTATAACAACTTCTTAACACACCCTTATGAGATCAAACGGCACTTCCCTCTACTAAAACCTAGAATGTGATGAAGAATAAGGTTTATTCTTCAACAATTCCCTAAGAACAACTTCCTAACTATTGAGAAGTGATTATAGATGTAGGTGGATGAGAAAGAATGCTTCAAGGGATGATTTGAGGAGCAATTTTCATCCTCTATTTATGGTGAAGCCCTCATCAGGTTAGGAGAAAATAGGGGAGTGAAAGGTTGCACAATCATTGCAATCATTTATGATTTTGGAGTAACTACAGGAGAAGTGCGTCGTACAAGGAAAATTATGCGCCACACTTGGCGTTTAATTAAATGGCATTTACTTCATTGTGAAGTACGCCGCACAAAAAGAATTATGCGCCGCACTTTGGCTTCGTTCATTAATTCTCCCTTGGATTCTCTTCTAGATTCTTCATATAACGACCGTTAGTGCATTTAACGGGATTTCTTTATGCTAAGTTTAGTCATTTTCTTGTGACTTTTTGTTCCTGAATGAATATTACACAACAAGCAAGCAAACTTTGAAATATTTCAAGCGTTAACATATATATTTAATGTATTTTTGAGGGATATTTTATGTATATTTGGAGCGTATCAAATCCCCCCATACTTAGCTTATTGCTTGCCCTCAAGCAATCAAAGCGAAAGTATATTCGTTTTTTAAAAAAAACAAATTAATGATCCCCCCAAAAACGCCATTTTTTTTTATTGATAAACGCGACAAAGCAACTCACGAATTTTTATAGATAAATTTCTTTTTCACACTCGCTCAATTTAGTAAAATGGATAGTAAACGGAAGTTACTCATATGTGCAGTCATTAGATGTTCAAATTACCATAGGCTTGTACAAGAAACTAAACTTCACCGACATGGCGTAAGCACCAAACATAAACATCAAAATAGGTAATTTATTTAGTCATATTATTTATTATTTGTTAAAAAAGGGTTTGTAATAAAATCATAATTCACCTTATCCGTAATGTAACCAACTAATTCTTTACATCATTTCTTTTTTTCTTTTCTTCTCTTATTTTTTTTCGAACTTTGGCTTTCTTTCTTGCCTTATTTCACTTTAACTTGGGGGAAACTTGCTTTCCTCCCATACTTAGGATAAGCACACTACTTCAAACGAACTTAGAAGTTTACAACCTTCTCACTTCATTTAAACAGCAATACCAACATTTACGTTCCTCAATTCGTACGGATAAAATTTCAGATAATTTTATTAGAAATCTTTTAGAAAAAATTATGTTTACCTTATATTTATATTTTTATCACCTCTTAATCAATAAAATGTTTATAACACGCGAACGTGTTCCTACTGCGGTCTCATTAAGATTTCAAGCACAAGTTCTAGAATTAACAAATCACCGGCACACTATTATAATTTTAAATCGATATCAATGCTCTAGAAAAGGCGACAAAACTACATATACACAGCCGTAATGATAGATGAGATATTTGCAATTGCTCACTCCTTAACTCGAGAAAGCTAAAGATAAAAATCATCTTATGTATCAAAGATGGATACCTGAGAATTTTAAAATCTAATCCTCACAATTTTTCTGGGTGGTATAAATATGCTAGTGATGTTATCAATCCAGAGTCAGACTGCTTATACGTGATCAATAAAATGTTATTTTTCAATAGATTTTCTTTTAACTTTTTTTTAACTTTTCTAGTTTATCTCCCCTCCATACTTAATATGAGCATTGTCCTCAATGTGAAAAATATTATAGAGAAAGATAAAATGATAAAGTGAAATAATACTTTTCAATTGTGATTGTTATTTTAAATCTTTGGTTTACGTCATTTCCGCTTCGCGTCTTCTTTTTCTTCTTTTTCTTTCCTGTTACAAATATAAACATTGCGCAAACAAATAATAGTAATAATCCTAATTAATTATTAATAGAAATTACGATAATATTGTTTTAATGCCAACAGAGGCATTTTACACACCATAATAATAATAATTGTTTTAGAGAAATTGTTTTCTATACACAAGTGACCCAAAACATGCGGTCACATAACCAACTTCTGTCGTCTCGACACTACTCATCATCATCCTGCTGCTGTTGATACTATAACACCTCGTGTTTTAGGTCATTGTACGACATTATGTAATCACAATTTATTTTTAGGGTTTTACGCGCTTGCTTTTAAATCGTAATCGTTAAGCTAAAGCCGGTAACTAAAAAGAGTATTCAATGTAAACGGGCATTAAACGATTAAATGTTTACATCAAGCAAGTGTTAAATGATTATTATGAGGATAATTATCAACTTTGTTCATCTTATTTTTATTGGTTAATAAAAGGCTATGTTTTCACGATAAAAATGCGTTTGGCATTCCGAATAGCCCAAAACCTAACTACGCTTAAATAAATACCCACGATTATACCCAATACACAAAATAATCAAAATATCATCTCATATATGAGTATGTGGCCGAATTTGTAGGGATAGGACCAAAGAAATATCTAAGTGCATGACTTTTGCCCTAAATATCAAGCTACAACAAATATCAAGGGAACCATGTCTTACACCTTTGTAACCACTTGACCAAATGCACTAGGAACCTTCCTTGAGGCCTTCCTTGAGTCCTTGGCTTAGTCTTTCATTATATAAGCTAGCAAGTAACACATAGATGTTCATTTACAAAATATAAACAAGAAAAATCTCTCCCATATCTCTCTTCTAAACCCACGACATCAAACCACCAACATACACAATCCATAGCTTGATTTTCTTTCACCATATTAGTGTTTATACATCATACTTAAGGTATTTTAAGGAGAATGAAGGAGTTGGGTTAAGCTTTGACGAGGTTTTACAAGAAAGCCCCTACTTGCCACCCCCCCAAAAGATACGGGTTCCTTGGTTTGGGATGTCCTCTGGGGTCTTCCCACAAACCGTGCACAATGCTAGGGTTTCTTTGCTAAACAAGGGTTTAGAGTTGGTTGTTCTTCAATCCCTCTCGCTACACATGCGCAAGAGGTTATCTAAGAACCCTTACTTCATTTACTTTTCATCATGATTTATGCATATTGATGTCTTATTAGTCAGGAATCACCATTTAGAGGAGTGTCTTTAGAATATGGTAAAATGAATTTTTCACTTATTATCAATTATGTGTGAGCTTATTTACATGTTATATGGTTTGGGGAATATCATCGACAAAAATGTGTGTGTTTATAAGTTGTTAACTTGTTGTTTAAGTTTTTAACATGTATAAGTTCAAATTAGGGTTTTAATTTTAACTACTAATAAGTTACAATGTGAAAAGTGGTGTAAATAACATGTTAATTGTTACCTTGGGACTCTCTTGGACAAAACAGATCTAATGGACTTTTATTGTATGTATGGACATAAGATATAAATGTTTAGAAAGTAGTTGTAACAGGTGTGAAATAATTGGGTACAAACTTCAAGTCTTAAAAACATGTTTTAAGTAACAAACTTCAAACTTACTGTTTGGTTCGGAATTTGGTAAAGTAAAAACTAGCTATATTAGGTTTTTATAAAGGTATCATCTCATAAGGATTCCAAATGATAAGAAATCGAAAAAACGGGTATAATAACGACGAAGATACATTAGTTACGAAGTTTACGGACGCTAAATACTTTATAAAACAAATTTTATAAAAAATACTATTCATGGCAGTAACTTATACTTTGTTAACATCAATAATATAATAAAATTTTCAATTACGAGAACGTGTTCGAAAGAATCGCTAAAAATAGAGCTATAACAAATAAGATACGACATTTACGGGTTTTGCGTTAATAAGTGAGATTCTGTAATGAACAGTAAAAACACTATTCACAACAGAATCTTAGAAACATAAAAATGCAATATTATGATCACTCGTTTTAATACGAAAGCGTAGGCGAAAGAAACGCGAGAAACAGACTTAAAACGACAAAGTTATGTCATTTTTGTTAAAGGCGTAATTATAAATGTTTTTACTTTATAAATACGATTTCACTTAAACGAATAGATGGTGATATAGCTATATTGATATATATATGTTATTAGTTATCAAAATGCTATAATACTAGGGAGTTTCATAATGAGGCCTCTTCGGATGGCGTATCGACGAGTTGTTGGATTTACGATTTAAAGTGTCCTAACCCCTCGTACGTCATGTCATGACCTCTTTAATTATGATAGCCCGAACGATAGTACGATGATAACTATATAGGATTATATATGATAATTGTTAGATAACGTACTTAAGTACTGATTCGACCTATTTTAACTAGGTTGCTTTCGTACGTTAGCGTGACGCATTTTTATTCGGGATATATTATTATCAATTCACTAACTCAAGGTGAGTTCATAGCCCCATGTTTTACAATTATTGTCTTTACAGTTTTTGGGGGGTGAGAAACATATTCATGTTTTACAAATTGGACGCAAGTGTACATTTTATCATGTTAGACATTTTGCCTAAGTAGCGATAACCCACTATTGCGCAATGAATCATTGAACTGTCATTACTAGAATGTAGATGGCGCGAATGAGTATAGATGATCTATTTGGGATTGACTCCCGTTCGGGTGACTAGCTATCACTGGAAAATGAACGTATATCATGTGGAGTTTTGTGCTGTTACGGCGAGCGTTAACATTGTCACGGGCAAATGTTGGCAAGAATTATATATTGTATGTTATTATGTCGAGCTTCGGTGTTCATGGCTTAGGGAAAAACGTAATTACATTTTGTGATGTCTGCATCTGTTGATATCACACGGGAAAAGGTCTTGCGGTCTGTCTATACATTTACATAAAACCTATGAAATTCACCAAACTTTTGTTGACATTTTAAATGCAATGTTTTTCAGGAGATCATTAGGGCACGGGGTGCAAAAAGGGATACATTGGTGGTTATGTTTTGGATGACTGCATTAAAGATTTTGTCCCATATAAAATTTTTTGTTTTTTTTTTTGTGTTTTTATAATCCTAGTCTGTTATGGGCTGGAATATCTTTGTACTAATAACAAGTAAAAACAGGTGTAAATCTATCGAGCTTTTGTAAACATTTTGTTAAATCCAATGTATCAGTTTTAAAACGACTTTTAATTGTCGTTCAATATATATCTTATGCTAGTGATCTGAGAAGTAACATGCCCCAGACTCTTATTCCATTGCGACCCAATTTGGGGGTGTTACAAGATTCGGTATCAAGAGCAAAGGGGTTATAGAGAACAGGTCAAATGTTTTTGCTGGCTATACCGTTTTCATACATTGCATTCATACAAAAGTGGTTTTCACGGTGATCATACATACATAATGTGCATTAGTAGGTTAGGCTAGATGCGAAGCATGAGGATATTGCTGATGTGATATACATGTTATGATATAAATGTATATTACTATAAGAGTCTTATATTAAATACTAATATAAGTTATGTTTGAGTTTCAGATACGGTTATGTCAGATTCGAAAGATTCTACGGTCACCTACACGGCAGTGTCCAATCCATTTGAGGATGGGTCAGACATTGGTTCACCAGGAGTCGATGGACCACCCATTATGCCAGAGGACCCATATGCTTACATAATGGCTGCTTATCAGGTTCCACCATCGCCTACTAAATACATTGGCCTCCGAGGTGCGCAATCACCCCCCCACTATACTTTGTTCCCTGAGCCGCGGATGTTACCCTAAGTTACATACGCCAAAGGAGGATGAAGCATACTCCGGCCGAGGAGCAGCCACTACCTGCTGCTGCCTCACCCACTACAGATTCACCAGATATGTTCCTGAGTCTGATCCGGAGGAGGAGCCGGAGGAGGACGATGAGGATCCTGAGGAGGATCCAGCTGATTACCATGCTGATAGGATGATGCATGAAGATGGATGATGATGAGGAGACGGGAGGAACAGAGGATGAGGAGGAGGAGAAGGAGAGAGAGCACCCATATCCGGACGACTCTGTTCCCACCTGTTACACCGTATGACTAACCAGAATATCTATCCGGGATGAGCTATCCATATCACTTCCTCCTAGGGAGGAGGTCGAGAGACTTCTTGCCTTAACCACCCCACCACCATCACCACTTACTCCACTATCATCTCCTTTACCACATATACCATCACCCCTATTTCCAGCATCACCACCTGCTAGTCCTATTCGCCCGTTGGGCTATCAGACTGCTATGATCCGGCTGAGAGCCGAGACACCATCCACTTCTTATCCATTACCACTACCTACTTCATCACCACCTTTGCAGTTACTATCTTCTGACCACAAGACAGACAGGCCCGAGATTACGCTACCACCTCAGAAGAGGTTGGGTATTGACCTTGGTCCTAGGTACGACGATTGGGAGAGGTTCCTGCTGCGCTGCCACCTAGACGATTGGAGTCGTAGGAAGAACTATGGGTTTGTCAGGGGTCACCTTGGATACCGAGATCAGACGACAGAGAGCCGAGGATGTCGGATATGGGATTAGATATGTTTGGGTAGACCCGAGAGAGGCTGTTGAGGAGGTAGCACTGATAACCCTTGAAGGGGTCAATGCTAGGGTGACTGAGCTTACTGCAGTCCAGGAGCAGGACACACAGGATATCTATGCTGTGATAGAGGATACTCAGTACAGGCAGACCTAGATATATCAGAGTGTTGAGACATTGTTTGATGATAGTTAGTACCACTATGAGACTGCACGACTACTAGATCAGGAGGCTTTGTTTTCTCGAGAGGCATGGGGATGCTCCATAGAGGTTAGCTATATGACACGTTCAGAGATTTTGGCATTATGTTCTGTAGTGATAGGTCAGCAGGCAGTGATTTCACAGTTGCAGGCAGCTGACCGTAAGAGTCAGGTTGTGACTTTAGAGATGCTACAGGCAGACTACCAGAGGCAGGTCAGATGGCGTGAGGCTTGGTTATAAGTTGCTGAAGGATAAGACTCAGATGGTCGAGTTTTCAGAGGCAGTCATGGACCCGCAAAAGGTCTGGCACAGCCTGTAGTGCACCAAGGGAGGCTGTCTAGCAGTTTTCTAGATTTGGTTATGTTGTAGCTATGGCTATGCAGCCAGTTAAGATATTATGGGTTAATTCCCAGAGCTAGCAGACTGTATAGATATTTTGTTTTGTTTAGGTACCTAGTATAGGTCTTTTGTTCAGGTATTATCTATCTTGTACAACAAACTAAGTGTTACGAGTATATCCCGGCTAGTATGGCCTTAGGTTGTTTCTTTTGTCTTGTAACCTATGTGTAGTAATCATCTTGTACTGAAATTCCGAACATGTATGTTTTTCCAAGTTATATATGAAATGGACGGATTACGTTATCTATGAAATCGAATTTATTATAAATGAATGTCGATTTGGTTATACCATGGTTAATTTCAATAACAGTTGTACACTTCACTGTGTGATGTGATCTCGTTTTTATTAATGTGTATATGTTATGTCATAGTTATGATTTTATGAAATCTAACGGGTATTATGTTTTCTTGTTTATTCAAGAAATGGCACCTAAAGAGACGGACACGAGGTTAAAACCCAGGGTGCAACACCAACACCAGTCACAAACACTCATACCACTACATCTGTCACCAATGCCCAAATTTAGGCAATGATTAACGAAGGCGTTACTGCTGCACTGGCAGCACGTGATGCAACCAGGAATGGCGATGATAGCCATACTTCAGGAACGGGTGCCAGAAGGCCTGTGCAAGTTGCTCGTGAATGCACCTACCCGGACTTCCTAAAATGCCAACCCTTGAACTTCAAGGGCACTGAGGGAGTGGTTGGACTCACTCAGTGGTTTGAAAAGATGGAGTCTGTTTACAGCATAAGCAACTGTACAGTAGCATGCCAGGTCAAATTTGCTACGTGTACCCTACAAGGAAATGCTCTTACATGGTGGAACTCCCATGTTAAGACCACTACTCCTGAAGCTGCCCATGCAATGCCATGGAGGACACTAAAAAAGATGATGACGACAATTTACTGCCAAGGGGCGAAATTTAGAAGCTGGGTTTGAAAGGGTTGGAATTTGAAGGTGAAGGGTACCGATGTGGTAAACCTAAGACAATGTTTCCAAGAATCTTGGCACTAATGTAGCGATCGGATGTTTCGAAGAAAATAAACCAAGTTGACGAATATGTCGGTTTGGCTTGCCCGACATAATCACATGGCAGTACTTTTTGTGATGGCAACTAGCCAAAACTTTGCAGGATGCAATTGAGTACGCCACTGAAATATGGACAAGAAAGATCATCACTTGGGTTCCGACGTCGGGCTGACAACAAAATAAAAGTCTGACTGACACCGCCAGGAACAACCAGACATCAGCAATGCAAAACATGAGAAAAACACTGGAAGAGAAGGGGGGGGAACTTATATGCGCAGGAAATGGTGACTGAGACATACGAAGGGCCCTAGACCTCTGATGTTCAAATGTAGACTATCACATGATGCGTCCTTGTGCTCCCAAATGCCACAAGTGCAACCTATTTGGTCATTTATCTCGTGACTGCAGGAATCCCCAAATGTCACATAGGGTATCTGAGGGTATGTTTTGGAATGTGGTGCCTAGGGCTTCAAGAGGGATTGTCCAAATTGAAGAACAACAACAACCGGGGTAATCGGGTTGGAAATGCCAAGGCTCAGGCAAAGGTGTATGCCGTGGGCAATGCAGGGGCAAACCCGGACAACAATGTCATCACGGGTACGTTCCTTTTAAACAACCACTATGCTTCTATCTTATTTGATACCGGTGCCGATAGGAGTTTTGTATCTATTGCATTTAGCTCTCGAATTGTTATCACTCCAACAGCATTAGATCATGATTATAATGTCGAACTAGCCGACGGGTGAATTGTTGGGTTAAACACTATTATCCAGGGTTGTACGTTAAATTTCTTAAATCATCCTTTCAACATAAACCTAATGCCCGTAGAACTAGGTAGTTTTGACGTGATAATTGGTATGGATGGTTGGCAAAAACGTACATGCCGTATTGATCTGTGCGGAAAAGAATGATCGTTCGTATCTCCTTTTGGAGGATGAAATTTAATCGTTCGAGGTGATGGACGCAGACAATGAAACGGGACCCGATTAAAACATCATCTCTTATACTAAGGCTCAAAGAGTATTTATCGAAGGGATGTCAGTATTCGCTTAGCAATATCACCGCCAACACCAAAGACAAAGACAAGTCAAAGGGGAAACGACTTGTAAGATGTGCCAGTCTTTAGTTGTTCAAGAATTTCTAAAGTTTTTCCTGATGGACTTGCCAGGTATACCACCCACTCGACAAAGTGGAGTTCGAATTGATTTGGTTACCTGGTGCTAACCTGTATCCGGGCACCATATAGATTCAGCACCGTCAAAATGAAGGAGACTAGCGAGGCATCTACAGGAACTTACGGACCAAAGGCTCATAAGACCAAGTTCCTCACCTTGGGGAGCTCCGGTTCTGTTTGTAAGAAGAAAGATGGGTCTTTTCGGTATCATCGATATATAGGGAATTTGATCAAAAATTGACAGTGAAAGACCGTTACCCCACTCCCAAGGATCGATGACCTATTCGACCAGCTTGCAAGGGTCGAGTATTTATTCAAAGATCGATCTGAGGTCAGGGTATCACCAGTTGAGAGTTCGAGAAGAAGACATTCCCAAGACTGTATTCAGGACTCGATACGGTCACTATGAATTCCAAGTCATGCCTTTTGGTTTGACTAATGCTCCGGCCGTGTTCATGGGACCTTATTGAACCGGGTGTGTAAAAACCATATCTGGACCAAGTTTGTAATTTTCTTTCATCGATGTTTTTTAACATTTTGATCTACTCAAAAGTAAGAAGGAACATGAGAACCACTAGGCAGATCTTGAAATTACTTAAGAAGAGAAGAATTGTACGCCAAGTTCTCCAAGTGTGAATTCTGGATCTCCAAGGTACAATTCCTCGGTCACGTGATTGACTGTCGAGGTATTCACGTTGACCCTGCCAAGATTGAATCTATCAAAGATTGGGCGTCTCCTAAAACACCAACATAGATCGCCAATTGTTTGGGCCTTGCCGGCTATTATAGAAGATTCATCAAAGGGTTTTCAAAGATCGCCAAGTCAATGACCGAATAACCCAGAAAGTGTCAATCTGATTGGTGGGGCGATAAACAAGAAGCAGCTTTTCAACTGTTAAAGCAGAAGCTGTGCAGTGCACCAATCCTGGCCTTACCTGAGGGAAGCGAAGATTTCATCGCATACTACGATGCTTTAAAGAAGGGTTTGGGCTTTGTGTTAATGCAAAGAGGAAAGTGATTTCTTAATCATCACGTCAGTTAAATAATTCATGAAAAGAATTATTACGGACTCTGATTTAGAACTTGGGGCAGTAGTGTTCGCTCTAAAGATTTGGAGGCACTATCTGTACGGAACCAAGTGCACGGTGTTCACTGATCACAAGAGTTTACAACACATTCTTGATCAGAAGGAATTAAATATGAGGCAACGTCGCTGGTTAGAGTTGCTGAGTGATTACGATTGCGAAATTCATTATCACCCAGGGAAGGCGAATGTTGTTGCTGATGCTCTGAGCAGGAAGGAACGAGAACCACTAAGGGTTCGGGCCTTAGTGATGACTATTGGCTTGGATCTTCCTAAACAAATCTTGAAAGCTCAGACTGAAGCACGAAAGCCGGAGAACATCAAGAAGGAGGTCGTTGAGGTATATTGGTTGAGAATTCAAAAGATCCGGAGAAACTTAGAACGGAAAAGTTGGAACCACGTGCGGATGGAACTATGTGCTTAAATGGTAGGAGTTGGTTACCATGTTATGGCGACTTAAGGACTGTGATCATGCACGAGTCCCACAAGTCTAAATACTCTATTCATCCGGGTTCTGACAAAATGTACCAGGATATAAAGAAACTATATACTGGTGGCCCAATATGAAAGCCAATATCGCCACTTATGTTAACAAATGTTTGACCTGTACTAAGGTCAAGGCCCGAGACTATCATGAGCATCGGGTTTGTTTAGTGCAGCCCGAGGATACCTCAATGGAAGTGGTGAAAATCACGATGGATTTTGTCACGAAGCTTCCTAAGTCGTCACAAGGTTATGACACTATTTGGGTGATCGTTGACCGATTACAAAGTCTGCCATTTTTATGCCAATGAGGGAGGAAACGGATCCTATGGATAAACTGGACAAAGAATGTACCTAAAGGAGGTAGTCACGAAGCATGGAATACCTGTTTCAATTATCTGTGATCGTGACCCTCGGTTCGCATCAAATTTCTGGAAGTCACTTCAGAAGGCTTTGGGTACAAGTTTGGATATGAGTACTGCATATCATCCGCAAACCGACGGACAAAGCGAGAGAACCATCCAAACTCTCAAGGATATGCTACGTGCTTGCGTAATCGACTTTGGAAATGGTTGGGTTAAACATTTGCCATTAGTCGAGTTTTCATACAATAACAGTTATCATGCTAGCATTAAGGCTGCACCGTTTGAAGCACTTTATGGTCGAAAGTGTCGTTCACCCGTGTGTTGGGCCGAGGTTGGACAAGTTCAACTCACTGGTCCAGAATTAGTGCAAGAAACAACGGAGAGGATCATCCAGATCAAACAAAGGATTCAAACCGCTCGCGATCGACAAAAGAGCTACGCCGACTTAAAGCGTAAACCGATGGAATTTCAAGTTGGGGATAAAGTTATGCTTAAGGTTTCGCCTTGGAAAGGGGTCGTACGTTTTGGCAAACGGGGAAGTAAAACCCCAGATATGTCGGACCTTTCAAGGTGTTGAAAAAGGTTAGAGCCGTTTCTTACAAGCTTGAGCTTCCTTAAGAGCTGAGCAGGGTCCACAATATGTTTCATGTATCCAACTTGAAGAAATGTTATTCTGACGATCCATTAGTCGTTCCGTTGGAAGGACTCCAAGTGGATGACAAGCTCTATTTTGTTGAAGAGCCTATAGAAATCATGGATCGCGAAGTCAAACAATTGAGGCGAAGCCGTGTCCCAATTTTCAAGGTTCGATGGAACTCTAGGCGAGGTCCTGAGTTTACATGGGAACGGGAAGATCAATTCCAGAGAATTATTCCTACACTTTTCACCCAAGACTGCACCGTCGTCAAGTGCCGTGTCATAAGCCTTAAGGACAAGGCTCATTTAACGGGGGAAGACTATAATCCTCGTGTATCTTTGTTTTTAGGTATTGTACGACCATTATGTTATTCACAATTTTTTATTTTTAGGGTTTTACTGCGTTTGCTTTAAAACGTAATCGTTAAGCTAAATCGGTAAACTACAAAAGATATTCAATGTTAATGGGGCATTAAAAATTAAACATTTACATCAAGCAAGTGTTAAATTATTATTATGAGGATAATTATCAACTTTGTTCATCTTATTTTTATTGGTTACATAAAATGCTTACGTTTCGCGATAAAATGCGTTTTGGCATTCCCGGAAGCACCAAACACTTAACAATCTTAATAAATACCACGATTGTACTTCTATACACAAAAATAAGTCAAAATATCATTCATTATATTGGAGTATGTGGCCGACATTTGTAGGATAGGACCCAATGAAATATTCTAAGTGATATGACTTTTGCCCTAAATATCATGCTCTACAAGACAAAGATAATCAAGGGGACCATGCTTACACCTTTGTAAACCACTTGACCCAAATGCACTAGTGAACCTTCTTGAGGCTCTTCCTTGAGTCTCTTTGGTTAGTCTTTCAATTATATAAAGCTAGCAAGTAACACATAGATGTTCATTTACAAAGTATAAACAAGAAAAATCTCTCCCATATCTCTCTTCTAAACCCACGACATCAAACCACCAACATACACAATCCATAGCTTGATTTTATTTCACCATATTAGTGTTTATACATCATACTTAAGTTATTCTAAGAATAATTGAAGGGTTGGTTAAGCTTTGAAGAGGTTTTAACAATATATTGCAAGATTAGGGTTTTGGTTGAAATTAGGGTTTTCAAGGGATAAAAGCTAGGGTTTCTTTGCTAAACAAGGGTTTAGATTTGGTTGTTCTTCATCCTCCTACACATCAAGGTTATCTAAGAACCCTACTTCATTTACTTTCTTTGATTTATGCATATATTATGTTTATATAGTTAAATCACCATTTATGATACTTTTGAATATGTAAAATGAATTTTTACTTATTATAAATGTTGTGTGAACTTATTTACATGTTATATGGATGTTAATATCATGTTAAAAGGAACTGTATAAGTGTTTTAATTTTGGTTAAGTATTAAATGTTAACGTACAAATTGGGTTTTATGTTAACTTAATAAGTAAAAGTGAAATGGTGGTAAATAACTGTTAATCTTGTTACCTTGACTCTCTTGGATACAATAACATGATATAATGGACTTTGTATATATGTATGACATTAAAGATATTAAAATGTTGTAAGTAGTTGTAACAAGGTGTTGAATAAAATATAAAAAAAAAAAAACTAAAAAATAAACCATAATTGTACCAAAAAATCAAGGCGCTTTTAAAACATGTTTTAATAACAAACTTCAAACTTGCTATTTTGGTTTGAATTTGGTAACAGCCATATTAGGTTTTATAAAGATAGTACATCTCATAAGGATTCCAAAATGATAAGAAACTCGAAAAACGGATTAATAACGAAGAAGATACACTAGTTACGAGTTTACGACGCTAAATACTTTATAAAACAAATTTAAAAAATAGAATTACTATTCATGGCAGTAACTTTATACTTTGTAAGACATCAATAATATGATAAACTTTTCAGAAATTGTACTTCGTGACGTGTTCGAAAGAATCGCTAAAAACGGAGCTATAACGAATAAGATACGACATTTACGAGTTTTGCGTTAATAAGTGAGATTCTGTAATGAACAGTAAAAACACTATTCACAATAGAATCTCAGAAACATAAAAATGCAATATTATGGTCACTCGTCTTAATACAGAAGCGTGGGCGTAAGAAACGCGAGAAACGGACTTAAAACGACAAAGTTATGTCGCATTTTTGATAAGGTGTAATTATAAACGTTTTTTACTTTATAAATACGATTTCACTTAAACGAATAGATGGTGATATAGCTATATAGATATATATATATGTTATTAGTTATCAAAGTGCTATATTACTAGGGAATTTCATAATGAGGCCTCTTCGGGTGATTGGTATGACGAGTTGTTGGTTATACTCGATTTAATGTGTCCTAACTACTTTCGTCATGTCATGACCTCTTAAATTATGATAGCCCGAACGATAGTACGATGATCACTATATAGGATTATATATGTTAAATGTTAGACGATGTACTTGAATACTGATTCTACCTATATCAACTAGGTTGCATTCGGACGTTATCGTGACGCGTTTTTAAATTGCGATATTTTATTATCAGTTTACTCACTCAAGGTGAGTTCATAGCCCCATGTTTTACAATTATAGATTTTTCAAGTTTTTGGTGGTGGAACATTGAATGTTTTACAGAATTGAACGTAGATGTACATTTTATCATGATTACGTTTTGCCTAAGTAGCGATAACCCACTATGCCCATGAATCATGAACTGTCAATTACTGGAATGTGAGCGCGAATGATTATAGATAGATCTATTTGGGATTGACCTCCCGTTCGGGTAGACTATCTTTTCACTGAAATGTAACGTATATCTCATGTCGGACTTTTGGTATGTTAGGACTTCTGAACATCGTCCTCATGGGCCAATGGTAGGCAGAGTATTTATTATATTGTATTCATTTATGTCGAGCTTCGGTGTCATGAGCTTAGGAAAACGTAATTACATTTTGTGATGTCTGCATCTGTTGCATTATCACGGGGAAAGTCTTGCGGTCCTGCTTATACATTTACATAAACCTATGAAATTCACCAACTTTATGTTGACGTTTTAAATGCAATGTTTTTCAGGAGATCATTAGGGCACGAGGTGCAAAAAGGGATACATTGGTGGTTATGTTTTGGATGTCCTGCATTAAAGATTTAGTCGCATTACATTTTGTATATCTGTTATGGGCTGAAAATCTTTGTAATATTAACAAGTAAACACGTGAAGCTTCGAGCTTTTGTAAACATTTTGTTAAATCCAATGTATCAGTTTTGAAATGACTTTTAATTGTCGCTAAATATATATCTTGTGCTAGTGATCTGAGAAGTAACATGCCCCGGACTCTTATTCTGCTGCGACCTAATTTGGGGGTGTTACAGATACTGTGGTGGATACTGTGGTGGCGGAGGTGGGTACTGTTGATAATACTGGTCATACTGCGGCTAAGCATAACCAAGTGGGTTGTAAGCTCCCTGTATTGGAACACTATAAACCCCAACCATATGCTCAAACACTCCCTGATACCTGTCTTAGTGATATGACTGCGTATCTCCATCCTACCCATCCTATCATACAAATCCTGCATAGATGCTCTCGGAGGTCTAGGAATACCAACTCTAGGTACACCCGGCTGTGGATATTTGAGAATAAGATTACCATCAAAGTTGATCAAATCTCTAAGTGTAGTTATATCTAGATCTCTACAATAAATTGGAGCACTTAAACTCCTAACCACATCCTCTGTCAACACCCTGCATTTCCTAGCAATTTTTGAGATAAACTGTAACGCCCCGACCCAGAAGGGTAGAAGTATTACAAATATGGTGTGACATCAAAAGCATACACAATCATAACACAAGCATAAACAGCGGAAGTCTTAAATAAATAACCAAAGGAAATAAGTCAACATGACTTAAGGTACATAAGTTCTCAAAGGATAAACATATCCAAACGAAATAACAAATGTCTTGAAGGAAACAATTCGTATATCAAAGGTAAGAACTCTAGGGTAGTCCACACTCAGCACTCATAACCCAAAAGCAAACCCCAGCTCCTAGCTTAGATACCTGCCGCAGGAAAAGAAAATGCGGCTGAGCTTACAAAGCCCAGTGAACAGATATATATAATCGAATGCAAAAGATAACGGAAATCAAAGGATACGATACAAAGGTACAAAGGATATCACAATACATGATCAAAGGGATACAAATATAAGGTAAGACAAATCAGAATATCAAATCATAGGGTAAGGTAAGATGAATCAGAGAATCAAATAGTTAAGTTTCAATCACCAAGCCCAAACAGAATTCATATGCAAAGTGGTCCATGGAGTCATTGAGCTCCCAACGTCTGTTGTGAAAGACGTGTGATTGCACCAATCATCAGTCACCAAATATCCAAATTATCGCTATGTTCAAAGGTCGATGATACAGAAAACTAATCTAGGTAGATGCATCCTTACGCCCCTAAACAAAATATAGTCTTCATAATGCGCATATAATATCATAATGGGGTACGGTATGAGAAATCACTCACCAACACATGAGTCTGCCAAAGGCTGCATCAAGACCGCCATGTTACCTTCATGGCTAGGAAACAATTAGAGGCTGTGGTTTCAAACTGAAGGGTTCAAAGCCAAATTTCATATCAAAGTCATTTCAAAGGGACCATAGCAAAAGGTCAATATCAAAGGTTTCAAATATCAAAGGTTCAAATATAAAGGTTCAAATATCAAAGGTAGCCATAGCAGGGTTCAAATGGACATAATGACAGATCTATAACGAAAAGCCAAAATTAAAGCTAAGGAGCAAATGTAGGCAAATCAACTGAGGAAATCAAAGTAGAGAGAAACACTGTCATGAGGAAACTATTAACGATTAAGGTCAGAATATCTGTACCTTATTCCGAAGAAAGCAAAAATCAAAGAGGAAATACCACAGGAATATCACAATCCTCCCTCTCTTGACCGAACTAAAGAAATGAATGAATCGAATTAGCAAACCATTCATTTAAGATATACTTTTCTATTTAGAAACTTTCATAATTTTAGTAACTTTCCTAATTAGTTACTTTCATAATTAGTAACTTTCCATTCATTAGTAAGTAATTCATATTTGAGATTCTAATTTAGTATTTTAAAGGTCTTAGGGAATTATGTTGCCAACCGCTTACAAGTTTAGGGTTAATATGGACAACTTTCAATATTTTAGGGGGTTAATATGCAAAATCAACAAATTTCAGGTTAAAGTGTAAATATCAATAGTTTTCTTATTTTATTCATGTTATGACCTTCCATTTTATGTATTTACATGTTACAAACCCTTTATTTTGACATAATTTACATATTGTAGTCCTTTTGTTTATTATTACTCTTAAAACATATATCTTTAATTATCCATAATTACAAAACTAGCCCTATAGATTCAATATAAGACAAAATCTATTACTGTATCAGAATTACTAACCAAACCTTATATACTTTTCAGTGAATTTACAATTTTAGTCCTCCTCTTATTTTATTTAAATACTTTCTATATTACATAATATATGAAATACTAACCATTTTAAATCCAAAATAATATCAAAAATGACATTTATACCCCCCAACTTATTTTATGACAGAATTATACTAAGTCATAATAACATGTATAAAATAGACCCATAGTTTCGAAATTACATAACAAGTCTCCTTTATACCTTTGTTATACCATAACTCGGCTAAAGATATTAATTCAGACAGAAAACCTTAAATCAAATTTTTCCACACATCACAAACACAATTATTTACCAATCATTGGCATTAATTACACCTGTACAAAATAACAAAACCCTAACCTAATTCATTTTAACATTTTTCTTCCCTTCTTTCCTCATTTCGATTGACGGCAAATACAAGAGAAATCTCCAAAAATCATTATAATCATGTATATAATTATTCCAACAATTTTTTGAGTTTATATGGAGATATGAAAAACCTCAGAAAAATATAAAAATAAAATTTTTTTTTTTTTTTTCTTCTACCAAATCTTTGATATTATAACCGATTTAATTTTTCATTTCTAAAATTAGGGTTTTGAAATGTGTTTCAATTTTATAAAAATCAAATAAAGTGCTGGACATTTTTCTCTAGGTTTATAACTATTGAATATGATGAAACATTTAAGTTATAAAAAATCTAACTTTGATGGCCTTTGATGATTTTATGATTTTATGAACTCGGTATAGCTTTTCGAACCCAAAACGATACCAAAAATCGAATCAATCACTTCCCAAGCTTCCCACTATTTTTCCCACACTCCTTAGTCTTCAAATGATCTTAGAAAAATTCGTCCTTGCCTTGGAAAATTCGTTTACCATCACTTTGGTATTTTAGGGTTTTGGTGCATTTGTTTTTATTGATTTTAACAAATGAATAATGAAATAATGATGTGCTAACTGATTTGGCCGAGTGTCACTAGGTCTTTTAAATAAGGTTTTAAATCAGTTTATTATTTCATATATTATTTTGTTTTTATCCAAATTTTAGTTAATTAATTTTGGTAATGTATAAGTTACGTTAAAGACTGATATAAATTCGTCAAATATATCTATATATTTAATTATTTTTCATTGTAATAACATAAAGTATTTTAGAACCTATACAAAAATTTTCATAATTGCTAAATATGGTTATTTCATAATTTTTTAACATTTTAAATGAATTTTATTCATTGCTTTTAATGATTTTTCTTGCATTAGGGGGGTCATTTTGGTAATTTCACATTGTTGAGTATTTTCTATGGTTTTTACAACTTCTTTCCCTCTAAAAGAAAGAAATTTCGTTCTCGAAAATTGATTGAAACCGGAATAAAAAACGAAATGAAGACATACCGTAACTAGACAAGAAATGAGGATAAACTAGCTCGCTTCAGATTGCTTCGGTCTATCCAAGTTGGCCTCACGCTCTGGGTGATTCTTCAAAGAATTCTTCACTAGATAGGAATATACTTGGTTTTCTCATGGACTATCGCTTGACCTGATCATGAATGGCATTGAGGGTTCATCGGGTCAAATAAATTATCGGCGGAAATCTGATCTTATGGATAAGTTACAGGATGCTAGGAGTAATGGGTTCCAGCTCAATTAGAGTTTCAGATAATGATCAGTCTGGTATAAGGCGTTTTGAGGTGGTTGTGACATTTGGTGTCGTTTACGAGACATTAGTGGCGGGCCTTAAGCGCATTGGGGTCTTTGTTTCGTGGACGGAGCGTGCCACGGGGTGCAACTTTAGGGGGGCAGGTGGGGGGAGGGTCTGGGGGAGGTGGGCAGGGGGGAATGAGCGGGGGGGGGGGGAGCGGGGAGAGGTGAGTGTGGGGAAGGCGAATGGGAGAGAGGGAGCGGGGCGGTTGAGTTAGATTGTTTGGGCTGGGGTAGAGAGAGGGTGTGTGAGCGGGCGGGTGTGGGGGGGGAGCGTGTATAAGCGGGGGGGAGTCTAGGGTTGTGGCCCCCGAGAGGAGGGGGGGGGTTAGGTAATGTTTTTCTTTATGGGGGGGTGAGACGGCGTGTTGTTATAGGTGTTTTTTTTTTTTTTTAAATTCTTTTTTTTTTTTTTTTTTTCTTTTTTTATGTAAGTTTTTTATTATACTTAATTTCTTGTTCATTCTTTTTTTTTTTTTTATTAAATGGTTTTTTTTTAATAATTGTTCTTTTTTGTTAAATTTGTTTCTTAATTAACTCCTCTGAATGGCCAAAACTTTCAAAAAATACACATTCTTCTTAAAACCAACTTGAAACTCTAAGTCACGGTCGATGGAATGCTTATCTGCATAAACTATAATATTCTTCTTCCTGTCTTCCGGCGATCTAGGCCTCTTTTCATGTCTGTATTATATGAATTTCCGCGAATAAAGTTTTCCGCACCTTCAATCAAACGTTCTTTCTCTTTCTCTAACTCACTACCTTAGCATCCTCAGCAGCAACAAGCAAAATAGAGTGGATCGACATTTTCTACCATATAAAAGCTCGAAGAGGTTGCTGCCTTGTTGCTAGCATGCCAATAGTTATTGTAGGCAAACTCGACACCATAGCCAAATATTCATCCCAGCTACCTGTCCATTTCTAAAGCACAAGCCTCAACATATCTTCAAGGTCTGAAGATGGTCCTGTTTCTGACTGACATCGTGTTTGTGATGAAAGCGCTGTACTGACTTAAGACGAGTTCCCCAAGCTCTGTCTGTAATCCTTTCAAAACTGAGACGTAAACTTCGGATCTCGGTCAGGACACTAAATATTATAAAGTAAACTCGTGTACCATGCAGTCTAACGATTTTCTGTCGAAAATTCTTCGCCAACTTACTAATACCATAGTCTTCCGGATGGGTAGAACTTATGAGCAGACTTCGGTGTTAGCGTCTCAACAACCACCCAAATCGCATCATGTGTCCCCTTTTTCTTAGTAGTAGGCAAACTGTAACGAAATCATGGAAATCTCATCCATTTCACATAGGAAATCTCCATCGGGCTTTGTAACAAACCACTAGCTAGCCCTCTGATGTTCAATTTTGACCTGCTGACAAGTCATACATTTGGATACAAACGTAGCCACATCTTGCTTCATGCCGTTCCACCAAAAGTACTGTTTCAAATCTCTGTACATCTTGGTTGAACCTGGATGAATAGTAAATGGAGAACTATGAGCTTCCGTCATAACCTTCTCGCGAAGTGCCTGATCATTTGGAACACATAGCCTATCTTCAAACCACACAACACCGTCATCATCAACACTGAACTCAGTATGTTTACCGTCTTCAACATTCTGCACAATAGCCCACAACTCACCGTCGTCCCTTTGAGCTTCTTTGATCTGTAGCATGAGGTTAGACTCTATCCTCATACTCGCCCAATAGCCACCAGAACCTCGTACACATAGCTCAACATCCAAACGCTCTAAATCATGAAGGATCATGGAATCAAAACAAGCTATCATCCCAGATTTTTGACTAAGTGCGTCGGCAACCACATTAGCCTTGCCCGGATGGTACTGGATGTTAGTGTCATAATCTTTCAAAAGTTCCAACCATCTTCTCTGTCTCATGTTAAGTTCTCTCTGAGTAAAAATATATTTGAGACTCTTATGATCTGTAAATATATCACAAGCTTCACCATACAGATAGTGTCTCCAGATCTTCAATGCAAAAACCACGGCAGCTAACTCAAGATCATGGGTTGGATAATTTACTTCATAAGGCTTCAGCTGTCTTGAAGCGTAGGCGATCACCTTCCCATGTTGCATCAAAACACAACCCAAACCTTTCTTCGATGCATCACTGTATATCTGAAAACCACCGGAACCTGATGGAAGAGTCAATATCGGAGCAGACACCAATCTCCGTTTCAATTCCTCAAAACTCTCCTGACGCTCATCCGTCCACACAAACTTCTCACCCTTTCTCATCAGCTGGGTAAGAGGTAAAGCTAATCGGGAGAAACCCTCAACAAAACGTCGGTAATAGCCAGCAAGCCCCAGAAAACTTCTCACTTCCGTCACCGTAGTAGGTCTCGGCCATTTGGTGATAGCCTCAACCTTTGATGGATCCATAATGATGCCGTCTGCAGATACAATATGACCAAGGAACGCGACTTGCTGTAACCAGAACTCGCACTTCGAAAACTTCGCATACAACTTCTTCTGTCTAAGAATCTCCAACACAATCCGTAGATGTCGCTCATGCTCTTCTTCAGACTTGGAGTAAACGAGGATGTCGTCGATGAAAACAATAACGAACTTATCAAGGTACTCGTGGAAAATACGGTTCATCAAATCCATAAACACGGCAGGAGCATTAGTCAGACCGAAGGGCATAACCAAGAACTCGTAGTGGCCATAACGCGTACGAAAAGCAGTCTTAGAAATATCCTGCTCTCTCACACGAAGCTGGTGATAACCAGATCGCAGATCAATCTTAGAAAAATATTTGGCCCCTTGCAGTTGGTCAAACAAATCGTCGATTCGCGGAAGAGGATAGCGGTTACGAATTGTAATACGGTTGAGTTCGCGGTAATCAATACACAAGCGCATGCTCCCATCCTTCTTCTTAACAAATAAGACCGGTGCACCCCACGGTTGCACCCCTAGGCGACTATCAATGGAGGTCTAATAATGCCATTCTCCACACTCTCTATTGTAACTGCTCCTTTAACTCTTTCAATTCAACAAGGTGTTCATACGATACGGAGCCTTTGAGTAGGTTCAGCACCCGAGATGAACTCAATGCCAAATTCAATCTTCTCTAGCCGGGAGGAAGTCTAGGAAGCTTCATCCGGAAAAAACATCAGCGAATTCACGATACAACATAAAGATTTTCAATATAGGATCCTCTCCAAAGATGTGTTCCATAACAGAAGCAGAACACCTTGGCACCCATGAGAAATCAAAGAAAAAAACAAACACTACCGTGCCTTCATAGCATGAGATGAGCTTAACGGACTTAAGCGGATGACTGACCCATGATAAACAAATTTCAGGTTGGCATACGTTACCCAAAGATCACACTAGTCCTAGCATAGCAAGAAGTCAATGAGTAGCTCGATGGAGATAAGCCAAGCCAGTCCACATGCCATGAATCACATCAAGTCAGTCGAGCATAGGGATAGGAAGTAAATTTCGCAGGTACGAATATGATCATCAAACGTATAGGACGCAAGTTAACATATTTGGTCAATAAGCATATGGTTCTTCATTGGGGTTGAAATGATTACTCGTTCAATTAATTGTGTGGATTATTACGTCACCATCATGATCAGATCGAGGGAAAACGATTCAGCAAACGAAAATAAGATAGGTTACAAAAGAGTTACGCAAGACTAACCGGTAACTTAATGTCATACCAATCACAGGTCATGGCACTCAAGCTCTAAGGGCATAGGACCCTACGTCCATGATTAACCTGGCAGCTCTGATACCATAAATTGTAATGCCCCGACCCAAAAGGGTAGAAGTATTACAAATATGGTGTGACATCAAAGGCATACATAATCATAACACAAGCATAAACAGCGGAAGTCTCAAATAAATAACCAAAGGATAATAAGTAACATTGACTTAAGGTACATAAGTTCTCAAAGGACAAACACATCCAAACGAAATAACCGAAATAACGAACGTCTTGAAAAGAAACAATTCATATATCAAAACTAAGATCTCTAGGGTAAGTCCACACTCAGCACTCATAATCTGAAAGCAACCCCAGCTCCTAGCTTAGATACCTGCCGCAGGAGAAAAGAACAAGTGCGGCTGGCTAGCTATACAAATCCCTTTGTGCAACAGATATATATAATCGAACGCAAAAAGATTAACGGGAACAATTCACATAAGGAGACATGATCTAAGGGTAACAACAAGGGATATCACAAGACATGATCAAAGGGTACAAATATTAGGTAAGACAAATCAGAAAGTCAATTCTAGTTGCAAGGTAAGATTGAAATCAGGAAAATCGATATAAAGTCCATTTACCAAGCCCAAACAAATTCTATCATAGTAACATGGAGTAGCGAGCTCAAATGTGAAAGACGTGGATCTGCACCCAAACATCAGTCACCAAAATCAAATATATAATGTCATAATCCATCGTATACAGAACAAATCTAGGATGCATCCATTACGCCCCTTAACAAATATAATCTTCATAGTGGACATATAATTTAAAAGGGGGAGGCGTGACGAAATCTATCTCACTCACACTATGAGTCATGCCAAAGGCTTGCATCAATGACACGGCCATGTTACCTTCATGGCCTAGGAAACAAATATGGCTCGGGTCTCAAAACATGATGGTTTCAAAGCAAAAAAGGTGTCATATCACAGTTCATTTCAAAGGGATCATAGCAAAGGGTTCAATGAAAGGTTCAAATATGAAGGTTGCATGCAGGGTTCAAAATAGAATCATATAACAGATCAAATAACGCGAGCCAAGATAAAAGGCTCAGAGCAAATGTAGCAAATACATATGTAACCAAATAGACGAGGATATGTCATACGGAAACACTTAACGATAAGGTCAGAAGAATTATCTGCTACTCCTTATTCCAAAGCAAAGCAATAATCAAAGAAAACACCACCGGGAATCAAAATCAACTCCCTCTTGACTTCCGAACTAAAGAATGATGAATGTCGAATTACAAACCATTCATTTAAGTTTATTACTTTCTCTCTATTTTTAGTAACTTTCCATTTTTTGTACACTTTCCAAAATTTGTTAACATTTCCCTTTTTAGTAACTTTCCATTTTTAGTCACTTTCTTATTTTTATGTAACTTTCCATTTTTTTAGGGTTTTAATATGCAATAATCAACAATTTTTCAAGGTCGGTAAATATCAAAGTTTCACATTTTACTTCTCAAGATTATACCTTCATTTTCTGTATTTACAAGTCAAACCCGTAAATTTTACATAATTTACATATTTTAGCCCTTTTGGTTTATAAGTAATTAAACATTATCTTTAATTTATCCATAATTACAATACAAGTCCTTATAGATTCATTTTTGACAAAATAATACTTTATACATTAATATACTAACCAAACCTTTATACTTTTCAGGAATTTACAATTTCGAGTCCCACTATTTTTATTAATTAATTTCTAATTACTTTATTATATGTAATTAACCATTTTATCCAAATATAATATGATATGACATTTGTATACCCCCCAATTATTTTGTATACAGAATATAATAAATATAATAACATGTCCTAAAATAGACCCCATCAGTGTTCAGAAATTACAAAAAACCAAGTCTTATACTTTTAAATAGCTAAATCGGATAACAAGATAAATCAACTAAAACCATAAATTAAATTTTTCCCCAGTCACAATACATAGTTATTCCCAATCTATTGGCATAAATGCACCTGGAAAAATTATTCAAAACCCTAACCCAATTTTTATTTCTTTCCTTTTTCCTTTAATTCGAAAATCGGCCCCCAAACATGATAAATCCCAATAATTATTCGATAATCCTTCTAAATTTTTCTCCAACAATTTATCTGAGTTATATGTGATATAACAACCTAGAAAAATATAAAATCAATTTTGTACAAATATTTCTTTGTGCCCGATTTCATATTTAGCTAAAAATTAGGCGTTATTTCGTAACATGTTATTAATTTTAAAATCAAAAACATAACATACATTGATTATTTTTCTTAAGCATAGAACGAATAATATGATGAAAATTCGAGATAAAACAAATACTTTGATGATTCTTGATGATTTAATGAATTATTGAACCCGGTTGCTTAATTCGAACCCAAAACAAATACCACAATCGAACCAAGCACTTTAAAATCTTCCCACTATTTTTCCCACAATCCTTGACCTTCAAAACACCCTAGAAAAATCTTGTAAGCCTTGGAAAAATTTCTTATGCCGCCTCTTGATTTTATTAGGGTTTCGGTGTTATTGTTTTAAGGAATTATCAAATGACAATGTTTACTAAAAGAATATTAATAGGGAGTTATGCCGAGTCATATGGGCTTTCAAAAGAGATAAAATCAGATTTTAACTTTGCCTAATTTATTTTGTATTTATCCATATTTTATTTTATTTAATTTGTATTATATAAGTAATTAAATATACATATTTCGGCTAAAGTTTATATATACAATTATTAATTATTTTTCTTGTATATCATAAGGTATTTTAAATCTTACATAAATTCCATAATTGTCATAAGTTGCATTTTTATAATTTCTAACCTTTAAATTAATTTTATTTAAGCTTTTATGAAATTTTCTTGCATTAGGGGTATTTTGGTAATTTTACACTTGTTGAGATTTTTAGGTTTTACACTTCTCTAATCCCAAACGCACCCTTATTTTTTTCCGTTAAACCAAACACACTCTATACATGTTTCTACAAAACCAAACGCACCCTAATCTGCCAAACGCGCCCTTGTGGCGTTTTAACTAAACCAAACGCACCCATTTATGTGATAAACACAAACAGAACGCACCCTCGTTCGGGTTCACATAAACCAAACGCACCCGGTTTGTTTTCTAATAAGCTATACGCACCCTAATTCAACTTACCAAACCAACCGCACCCTTTTCGGGGCGGGACTACAAACCGAACGCAACCCTTGGCTGCGAAATACAAAACCAGTCGCACCGCTACGGTGGCTGTGACCACACCAAACGCACCCTTGCTGGTGCAATTATACCAACTAACGCACTCTCATTGGCTGCCATAAACCCACGACAAACGCACCCTTTTTGGGTGGTGGCTGACCCATGACAAACGCACATTGAAACCTAGAAAAACCATAAACCAAACGCACACTAACTGGTGCAAAACAAAACCACTCGCACCCTAATCTGGTGTAAAACAGAACCATACGCACCCTGTTGATATGGTGGCTATCTCGGTGGGAGAAGGTCGGAACAGGTGGCGACGGGTGATTGGTACGTAGAGGTAGAGTATGGAGGTATTGGTGGGGGGAGTTCATTGAGTTGGTGTTATCTGATTGGTAGGGGTTGGTAGCGGGGTGTGTTTGTGTATGGTGGTTGGATGATGATGTTGGTGCGTGGGCAGCCGTGGTTGACAGAGTGGTTTTGACGATGGTGGTTGTTAGGGTTGGAGGAAGCCTTGGCCGAAAAAGACGAAGGGGCTGAGATGGTGGCGGTGATGTTGCTGACATCGGAGTGGAGGTGGGGGAATGACGAGGGTGGTGGTGTATGGCGTGGTGGTGGCGCGTGGAGGAGAGTGATGGTGGGGATCAGGTAGATCCGGTGGTGGGGATCGATTTTGGTATCGGCCGAAAAAGTCCGCCGGAAAAGTTTTCCAGCGGCGGCAATGGTGGCCGGCGATAGGAAGAGAGATGAGAGTAGTATGTGTGTGTTTATATTTGTAAAATGAAATAAAAATGATATAAAAGTTTTATTTATATTAAAACTTTTTAAACTAAGTGACAAGTCTTAATAGTTTTGGGTGAATTATGTAAAAAATTTAATATAGTTTTGACACTTATCGGTTCGGGACTCGTTTGAGCGACTTAACGGACGATTTAAAATACGAAACTTGCGCCATTGTGTTTATCAATTTTTTTTCCGCATCACAAACAGGAGTAGTTTCAGTATTTATTTGTTAGATATTCATAATATTTTATAACATTTATTAAAAATATTTGTATTTATTTTGGTGAATCCGGTAGGTTCGTACTATCCGAAAGTAAAACTAAGAAATAAACTTTTAACCCGCATTTCGCGTTTATACTCAACAAAACTTTTCGAATAAAATGATGACTAATTTATTAAATATTTTTATTTAATAAAAAGTGTCAATTAAATATAACATAATTATTTTATCGTTTCTAAATCTTGCGAGGGCTTTTCAGTCACTTTCTGATTGTTTTCGGGTCTCGGTCAAAACTGAAAAGTCGTCAGGAATGTCGTTTTACATCAAATTGCTTTAGAGTCCGAATAATGAAAGCGGGATTTAACTGCTCGTTTTTGATAAATTGGTTTAAAATAACATATATTTTCTCGTTTCCACGTCAAATAAATTAAATTAAATTTGCAAGTGAGAAGTGTGTAATAATAAGTATGGTTTATTATTTAAATATTTTTCAGAAATTTACCGGCTACGCGGTAATCGCTTTTATGTGACCGTACAAAGTCAAAAGTCAAAAAGTCAAGTCAGACCCGAAAAGTCAAAGGGTAAAATAGTCATTTAAAAATCCGAAAATTCCCAGTTGTTACAGTATCACTGCACCTCGTGCCTTATTGACCTGAGAAAACATGCTTAAAACGTCAACATAAAGTTGGTGAATTCATAGGTTTATGTAAATCAATAGTAGGACCGTAAGATTTCCAAGTGTATGATTAAGCAACAAATGCAAACATTATAAAAAGTAATTACGTTTTCCTAAGCTCATGACACTGAAGCTCGACATGTATGAATGCAATAAATTGCCAATAAATGCCCGTGAATGATGTTCTAACCCGCAACATCCCAATCCGACATGGTATACGTTTATTGTCCAGCAACCCAGCACAATGAGCACTACTCACCCAAACGGAGAGTGATGTCACTTCCCTAAATAGATCTATAGATATAACATTCGCGCCCGTAATTAGGCAATGACAGTTATGATAAAAGGGCTCAGTGGGTAATCGCTATTAGGCAAACACGTAATCATATTGTTTAAAATGTACACTTGCGTTTTTCCCGGCCGATTTGTAAAACAAAGCGTGTTCTACCCCAACGTTGCTTAATCATTTAAATAATTGTAAAAACATGGGCTATGAACTCACCTTAGTAAATAGTCCTCTGTAAAAATGATAATATATCCAAGTATGAATCACACCAAACGTCTAAATTCCTAGTAAATTACGACCAGTCTTAGTCTACAAGTTTAGGCTAAATACTCAATGTATAAACTACAATAAACTACTAGTTTATATATACTGTTATCACTTGTGTGGTGGGGCACATGTTTTATGTATTTATATTCACCTGATGGCTCTTAGGAAGGTATACGATTTCACAAAGTTCTAATACACGGTAATAAAAGTTATTAATTTCACACATTCTTGTACACGTATAAAAGTTATTAATAAATATTTGTATTTATTAAATCGTAGGTTAACTTGTATATTATCCGAATATAATTTGTCCGATATGTTAAGTGTTTATGAAATCACTTTTATAAAATACCCTTAGGTTTTCTATAATTACCAAAGAGTCCCTTTAGTTTATGAAAATAAAGTATTTATACTTTAGACCCCTTAAGTTTTCAATTGTATATATTTAGTCCTTCAACTTTATAAAGTTACACTTTGGGTCCTTATATGTTTCTAATAGTCCCTAAAGTTTTAGAATGACCAAAAACAGTCCCTTAAGTTATCAAAACAGTGAGTTAACAGTTTTAAACCTTTAAGTTTCAAAATTGACACATTTAGTCCCTGAACTTGTAAAAATCACATTTTTAGTCCAAATAAGTTCTAATAAGGGACAATATGTTTCATTTGACTCCAATAAGCCACATAAGCTGTGCCAGCTTATAAATAAGCTCGGACGAGCTTATTTTGGCTTATTGAGCTTATCAGGCCCATTAAGGTCCATTAAGCTTTTTAATGGTCCAATCTAGTTTTCAAAGATACAAAAGAACTTGTTAAGCTTATTTAAGTTATAACTATCAGTTTGGGCTTATTAATATGCTTAGATGAGCTTATTTTGAGTTTACGGGGCTCGTTGGCCCATTAATCTTAACCGAAAGTAAATAATAAGACCCATTAAGGTTTCCTTATTGATTCCAACTTGTTTTCTTAGCTTAATTAGGCTTATTAGGGTATGATCAAGCTGTTTTATATGCGAGGCTTATTTATTTAGCAATTAAGCTCGTAAATGGGCTTTTTAGACCTGATATGAGCCCGATAAGAGTTTTAAAGGTTTGGGCTTGATGTATTAAGGTCCGTTAGCTTTCCTAGGCTTATTATAGAACTTATAAGCCGTTTAAGCTCACAAATAAGCTGCCAAAGCTTATTGGTGGCTTGTAGGCTTTTGCTAGTCACGAAAATGGGCTAATGAGCCCGATAAGAATCCGTTTGGTTTCTTAAAGGTACCAAGGGTCTATGTTGGTTGCTATAAGCTCGTAGGACTCCTAATAAGCTCATAGAGCTTATAAATAAGCCGTAGGTCAACTAGGTAGGCTTATTGGGCCTGTTGGGCCCGAATGTGGTTTGTTTGGTTCTAACGAGACTATAAGTAGCCCATTTAGCTTTCTATTGTTTCTTAGGACTCGTTAGCAAGCTAGTAAACCAATGTGAGCTTATTTAGCATGCGTAGGGGGCGTGTTCGCCACATGCACACGTTATATAAGGTCGCATACACGTTCCTTAGCCATCATGTTGCGTTTACCTTAAAATTTCACGTATGGTTTTCGTTCAACCTCGTGTATAAGGGTTTTGTTCGCGTTAGTGTCTAAGTTTTTATATAAACGAAACATTTATGCCCTAGTTTGACGTTATTCATTTTGTACATGCATTTTATTAGGTTCTTGCACCACATAAATGTAACACACGCATAAATAGGCGCGTATACCATATATGTATCGCGACGTAAGACTAGAAATTAAAATGGAATTAAACTACGGATGGTATAGTGTCGTGAAGGACTTACAAGGGTCCTATAGCTCTTTGTTTGAGAAATAGACGTGTAGTAAGCTAACCCTTAGCTCGTAACTCCCTTGTACACTCCTTGTATAAACCCTTAGCTTGTGTTGTGGGTTCGAACGTGGCAAATGGGTGTGTATGTTTGCAGTTTAAGGTTTGACGCAAGAAGAGAGGAAAAGTTTAAGTGTTTGGGTTTTATAAGAGTGTAAAGTGGTGTATGTGCTTAAGTATTTATAGGCAAATGCTTAGTTAGCTCTTCTAGTCACATAAACCAAACTAAAACCGATCCAAGCCCTAGTGGTTTTGTGTTTTCTAGTTCCTTGGATATAGTTTTGCTAATCTACTTAGTACACATCTTAATTAGAGGATATTTATACAAGATTTAGCTAGATACTAGAAATATTATGATTTGTGTATGTGTGTGCGAGAATTTCCGCGGCAAAACAAGGCAAAGGGAGTCAAATGAGTCTTTATCCATTGTGTATTAGTTAGCTAGGGGACCATTAGTACTAG
>BQNB010020829.1:0-54962 GCA_026074375.1 Tanacetum coccineum | reverse complement strand
AATCTAATCGACTAACGCTCATCTTTAAGCATACTTAATAAACGGCTTAGAGTGACGTAGAGACCCTTCTTAAAACATTGAGGATAATGTTTAGTTCTAGTATGGGGGGATCTTCGATTTGATTATGCCTGCAACTGTTGTTTTCACGTAATCCCGTTTTTACCACCAAAATTTCAAAAAAAAATGAAAAAATTTAAAAATTTTCAAAAATAAAATAAGTGTTTTGTCACAATTATGACTTTCCTGCTGGGTAGAATAAGAATAAATTTTGACTCGATCGAGCGTGTTGAGCTCTAGCTTGTTCCTTAACTTTTAGACTAAGCATTCGCGGATCTTTGCGAAGAACGAAAAATGATAGAGTTAAGTATGAGTTGGATGCTAAACAAGGATTATTTGGAAATCTTAAGAGCTCATGTATGTAATTTGTGGCTTTTTCTCCCATAAGCTCCTAACCGGACTAATAATACGTGTTGTTTTTGGAAATTAATCTTAAATCAACAATTTTTTAGATGTAGTCAATAATATTTTTTATTCTTAGTTCAAATTTATACTTAAATTTTCTAAAAAGAAGTCTTCTCTATATATCGTGAAATAAAGTAAAATAAAAATAAAAAAAATAAAAAAAATGAAAAATATGATGAAAAATGAAAAAAGAATGATGAGTAATAATTATAAACTGTGGGCTGATAAAAGTTTGCTGCATCTTGCCGGCTCACAACCGATGTTGCAGCCTTCTAAAAGGTCGAGGGTTACAATTGCATCATGGTTATGTTTAATATTAAGTGTGAATTAATAAATGTAAGGAAAATCTCTTTTTGTTAAATTTAAATATGCTTTTGAACTTAGACTATTTCATTTTAAAGTTTTTAAATAAGCTATGTATATACGGGAAACCTAAGAGTTTTTGAAACCAAAGGTCCGTGAGTCCCGATACTAGTCTCTGTGGGGTGTCAAAAGCCTGGTCACTTAGCCGCAAGGATGGGATGTGCCGAGACGAAAGTCGCTACATGGGATGATCTCGCCTTCAAACTCATTATACTCGGGTGGAACGTGAAGCATAGAATTTTGCAAAACGTTGATCCATGGTTGAAATTCAAAATGGCACATTCACCTAAGATATAATAATTGTCGGGAGTGAAAAGTTCACAAGTTACAAATATGAGTAGTGTTAGCATCTTGACTTATATTTAACGGTGATTTCGTTTTAAGCTTGGTTTGGAATAAGTGAAAAGTCAAGAACGATGAATTTATCCTTTTTGGGGGCATTTTCGGATCGAAATGCATCTTGTTCTATGATCCCTAACGGTTATGAAAATAATGAAAGTCAAAATAAGTTAGTTGCTAAAAAAATGATGAGAAATAGGAAAAATACAAAAATTAGTAGGAATAAGTGTATATCTTTAAGAATGGTAAAAACAGGGCTTTTCGAAGCTATTGATTCTTTAATTTCCCTCGATGAACACTTAGCTACTTTTTGAGGTAATTAGTCGAGGGGGATTGAGATTCTTAGTTTTCTAATTGCTTACTTATAGCATTGCGTGAGGACACGACAATATCTTAGTATGGGGGATTTTGGTATGCGTTTTTTTACACATACCTTTGACCACTAAAAACGGACTTAAATGACTAAAAACGTACCAAAAATACATTGTATTTGTATGTTTTGCATTTGTATCATGCAGGAAACGGATATCCAAGAAAAGGACAAAAAACGAAGCCAAAAACGACAAAACCGAGCACGAGAACGGAAAGAGCGTGAAGCAAAAGTCAAAATCAAAGCCAAATCAAAAAGTCAAAGTCAACAAAAGTCAACCCCGACAAAGTCAAAGTCAAAGACGGATCCGTAAAAGAAGAAATACTTAATGGGCCAACCCGCACCCATCTAATGGGCCGGGTCAGCCCATTATTGTATTATGTGAAGACTTATAGAAGCTAAAAGGCCCAAGTCCTTTATTTCATTTTCGGCCCAAAATCAATAAAAAGCCCAAGAGCCCAAACACTTAACAGCCCAAACCATAGGCTGTTAAGTTTTGTTAAGACACAAGGACCATACATGTAATACCTTATAACACTCTGAGGGGCTGTTTTTGCCTTAATCCAAAACCTTTGTTAACCCACAAGGACTTTCAATGCAAGGCAACATATAACATTCAGGGACTACTCTTGCCATTACCCAAAACTTTTACCCTGCTTATCCCCAAACAAATTTTCCCGCCCCTTTTGACACTGTATATCTCTCACACATATAGTGTGTGTCCTTTCCTGCAACAACCAAACAAAACACCTTCACCACACTACAAACTCCATTAATTAACCCTAACCCACCTCACTAAACACCAAAAATCCAGGTTGGCAATCCTCTACACCCCAATTCGTCAAGGGAAAATGACAAGAAATAGAGGGTTATGATCAATTGGCTTGGGGACTACTCAAGATGGATGGCTATGATCAATTCAAGATCTCTCTCACACAACAAAAACAGCTGCTAAGCCTCTCACAAAAGAAGCACATCAAGAAGACCTAGAACCTTCATACGTTTAGTATAAAATAGGTCACTTGAAAGCCATTTGGCATCTAGTTTTTCATTTTTTCAGCTTATTTCTAGTTTAACTTAGCTTATTGTAATTTTCTTGTAATATTTTTAAAAGTTTAATGAAAATTTGAAGTTTGGTTTCAAAATCTGTTTACAAGTTTTTAATGTCCATTTGTGTTTCAAAAGCTACTTTAAGCTTTTATATTAAGCTCTTATAAGCTGTTTGTACTTAAGCAATGAAAACTCTCTAGTTTCTTGTTGCTTAATTAACTAGTTCACAAATACTCACTCAAAAAGCTCTTTGGAAGATAAGCCAAAAAGGGAAGGGCTTATATTGCTTTTACTAGCTTGTTTTATACAAGCTAGAGCTTGTAGAATAGCTCTAAGAGCATTGATTTGCCCTGTTTAAGCAAGGGTTTTGTAAGTTTTCAAAATTCCTAGTTTTAGCTTATTTACTGTAGAACTGCTTATTACTGCTTATTGTCTGTTTTTAATTGCTTATTTATGCTTATTAATGTTATCTAATGCTTTTGTATGCCTTGTCATAGTTTAGAAATCCTTTGTTTAAGTTTTCTTAAATCTGTCTTAAATTAGCTTGTTGAATTGCACAATCTGTTCTAGCTTAATTCATTGCTTATTTTTGATTGAAACTTGCTTAATATTGTCTTACTAGCTTATTTAACATCTGGTCTTTATAATTTGTGGGTTAAATCAGTTTATATCAAGTTTAAATGTCAAGAAAGGTTTTTAAAGGGGTGTTTGACACTAGGTCTAAAATGGGTCATATGGTGTTTTTATTAGGTTAAATCTCTAAGCCAAGTTTAGCTAGATAAATTAAGTAGATTTAATCTGTTTCCAAGGCTAGTAAAAAGTAAAATTAGTTTTTAAAGGTTTCATAGCAACTATGGTTTGAATCTGTTTTTTCAGTAATTGTTATTTCAGCTTATTTGATAAGAAATTGGTTCATCACATTTAGGTGTTGTTTTCAAGTTTGTTTTGAGTTTAAAATGCAGTAGTATAAGTCTCTTTAAGCCTGCAATAGTTAATTTTATTTTTCTAAATTTGTCAAAAACGTGCTAAGTGTTGAAAATAAGGGAGAAAATGCTTTTTCAAATGCTTTTTGTGGCTTATGCTTTATTTCAAAATGATTTTTGATTGATGATATAAGCTCTTTGAGGTTTAAATTTGATCTGTTTGTTGGTCTTATATTCATAAGGTTCTGTTTAAATGCTTATTTTTAAGCTCAAAAGTGGTAATTGGTAAAGATTTCAAAAAAAAAATATTATAAGTGTTGTGAATGAACAAATGGCTTTTTCATTAAGCTTTTTAATGGCTTATCTGTGTTTCAAAATGTTTTCTATTTGCTGATAATTAAAGCGTATTGTTTAAGCTTTAAGGGCATATAAGCCCTTAAGCCATAAGGATCCACTAAGGGACTTAAAAATAAGCCCAAAAGTGCCCTTGTGGGCTGTTTTGTTAACAAAATTTGGCATTTGGCTTTTTAGCTTATTTTAGCTTTTTAGCTTTTGAAATTGCTTAATTTAGGTTTAGTATTGCTCATTAGATTAGAGTTAGCTTACTTTAGCTTTTTTCATTTAGGTTAGGGCTTAATTGAGCTTATTGCTTCCTTTAGTTAAATTTTTTATGTTTTAAGCCTTTTTGCTCTTCTGTCATATTTAGCTTAGTGTAGCTTATTGTCTGTGCTTATTTGTGTTCCTTAATGTTAATTAGATATAGCTTATTACTTGTTTTAGCTTATTTATATTTTTAGAGTCTTATTTTGGCCATAATAAGCCAGACAGTTAGGACTTAAGCCTTTGTAGTTTATTGTTTGAATCTGTCTTTTTAAATTGCTTATTTCGTGATTATTTTTGAGTTCTAAAAATTTGGTTTTCATTAAAGTTGTTCATTCACAGCTTACTTATAAGCTGTTAAAAAAATAGCAAAAAGAAAAACGCTTGGGAGTTTGAAAGTCCAAGGTGAGCACAAGGCTCGAACCTGGGACCTCAACAAACTCAACCAAGCATTTTAACTCCAACACTCCACTACCACTAGCACCCTTGGGATTTCCTGTCATCCCTTGCACAATCTATTCCTATATCACCTTTTTCATCCCCTTTTCTTTTTATAAGTCGTAGATTATCATAAGCTTTTTAGAGCTTATTTGATAAGCTGGTATCACCAGCTTATTTTTCTTAGGTACCTTACTAGATTTAGGACTTTTGTGCAAATTTTCATATTTTTCCAACTTTATTTACTAATATTTTATCATTTTTTGTAGTTAAAATTTTGAAAAGTCTTTTAAAAATAGAAAATTAATTTAGAAAAATACAAAAAAATAGTTTTTAGTTTTAGAATAAATACTTTTAGTTTTACAAGCTTTAAAATCATTTTTATCACTTTTAGATTTTAATTTTCATTTTTAGCTTTTTAATTTAATTTTAGAAATAAGTTTTTAATTATAAAAAGTAGTTAAAAATAGTTTTCTTAATTTTTATCATATTTTAGACTTTTCTAAGGTTGAAAATAATTTTTTAGAATTTTTAGGGATTAATTTGTCATTTTTTAGGATTTTAAGTAGATTAAATTAGTTTTTAATTCATAAAAAAATTATTAAGAAGCCAAAAAAATATAAATCTTTTTTAAAAAAATTTCTTTTGTCATTTGAAAAATCATTTTCTCCTTTTTTTTCAACACTTAACACATTTTTGACAAATTTAGAAAACTAAAATCAACTATTGCAGGCTTAAAGAGACTTATACTACTGCATTTTAAACTCAAAACAAACTTGAAAACAACACCTAAATGTGATGAACCAATTTCTTATCAAATAAGCTGAAATAACAATCACTGAAAACACATATTCAAACCATGGTTGCTAAGAAACCTTTAAAACTAATTTTACTTTTTACTAGCCTTGGAAACAGATTAAATCTACTTAATTTATCTAGCTAAACTTGGCTTAGAGACTTAACCCAATTAAAACACCATGTGACCCATTTTAGACCTAGTGCCAAACACCCCTTTAAAAACCTTTCTTAACATTTAAACTTGATAACCCACAAATTGTAAAGACCAGATGTTAAATAAGCTAGTAAGACAATATTAAGCAAGTTTCAATTAAAAATAAGCAATGAATTAAGCTAGAACAGATTGTGCAATTCAACAAGCTAATTTAAGACAGATTTAAGAAAACTTAAACAAAGGATTTCTAAACTATGACAAGGCATACAAAAGCATCAGATAACATTAATAAGCAATTAAAAACAGACAATAAGCAGTAATAAGCAGTTCTACAATAAATAAGCTAAAACTAGAAATTTTGAAAACTTACAAAACCCTTGCTTAAACAGGGCAAATCAATGCTCTTAGAGCTATTCTACAAGCTCTAGCTTGTATAAAACAAGCTAGTAAAAGCAATATAAGCCCTTCCCTTTTTGGCTTATCTTCCAAAGAGCTTTTTGAGTGAGTAGTTATTTATGAATAGTTAATTTAGCAAACAAGAAAACTAGAGAGTTTCATTGCTACGTGACAATCTGCTATAAGAGCTTAATATAAAAGCTTAAAGTAGCTTTTGAAACACAAATGGACTTTAAAAACTTGTAAACAGATTTTGAAACCAAACTTCAAATTTTCATTAAACTTTTAAAAATATTACTAAGAAAATTACAATAAGCTAAGTTAAACTAGAAATAAGCTGAAAAACAAAAAATATGAATAACTAGATGCCAAATGGCTTTCAAGTAACCTATTTTATACTAAACGTATGAAGGTTCTAGGTCTTCTTGATGTGCTTCTTTTGTGAGAGGCTTAGTAGCTGTTTTTGTTGTGTGAGAGAGATCTTGAATTGATCATAGCCATCCATCTTGAGTAGTCCCTCCATGGCCTCAATTGATCTTAACCCCTCTATTTTACTTTCATTTTACCTGACCGAATTGGGGTGTAGAGGATTGCCAACCTGGATTTTGGTGTTTAGTGAGGTGGGTTAGGGTTAATTAATGGAGTTTGTAGTGTGGTGAAGGTGTTTTGTTTGGTTGTTGCAGGAAAGGACACACACTATATGTGTGAGAGATATACAGTGTCAAAAGGGGCGGGAAAATTTGTTTGGGGATAAGCAGGGTAAAAGTTTTGGGTAATGGCAAGAGTAGTCCCTGAATGTTATATGTTGCCTTGCATTGAAAGTCCTTGTGGGTTAACAAAGGTTTTGGATTAAGGCAAAAACAGCCCCTCAGAGTGTTATAAGGTATTACATGTATGGTCCTTGTGTCTTAACAAAACTTAACAGCCTATGGTTTGGGCTGTTAAGTGTTTGGGCTCTTGGGCTTTTTATTGATTTTGGGCCGAAAATGAAATAAAGGACTTGGGCCTTTTAGCTTCTGTAAGTCTTCACATAATACAATAATGGGCTGACCCGGCCCATTAGATGGGTGCAGGTTGGCCCATTAAGTATTTCTTCTTTTACGGATCCGTCTTTGACTTTGACTTTGTCGGGGTTGACTTATGTTGACTTTGACTTTTGCTTCACGCTCTTTCCGTTCACATGCTCGGTTTTGTCGTTTTTGGCTTCGTTTTTTTGTCCTTTTCTTGGATATCCATTTCCTACATGATACAAATGCAAAACATATAAATACAATGTATTTTTGGTACGTTTTTATTCATATAAGTCTGTTTTTAGTGGTCAAAGGTATGTGTAATTAAACACATACCAAAATCCCCCATACTAAGATATTGTCGTATCCTCACGCAATGCTATAAGTAAGCAATTAGAAAACTAAGAATCTCAATCCCCCTCGACTAATTACCTCGAAAAGTAGCTAAGTGTTCATCGAGGGAAATTAAAGAATCAATAGCTTCGAAAATCCCCGTTTTTACCATTCTTAAAGATATACACTTATTCTTACTAATTTTTGTATTTTTCCTATTTTTCATCATTTTTTTTAGCAACTAACTTATTTTGACTTTCGTTATTTTCATAACCGTTAGGGATCATAGAACAATATGCATTTCGATCTGAAAATACCCCAAAAAGGATAAATTCATCATCCTCGACTTTTCACCCATCCCAAACCAAGCTTAAAACGAAATCATTGTTAAATATCAGCTAAGATGCTAACACTACTCATATTTGCAACTTGTGAACTTTTCACTCCCGACAATTATTATATCTTAGGTGAATGTGCTATTTTGAATTTCAACCATGGATCAACGATTTGCAAAATTCTATGCTTCACGTTCCACCCAAGAATAATGAGTTTGAAGGCGAGATCATCCCATATAGCGACTTTCGTCTCGGCACATCCCAACCTTGCGGCTAAGTGACCAGGCTTTTGACACCCCACAGAGACTAGTATCGGGACTCACGGACCTTAGGTTTCAAAAACTCTTAGGTTTCCCGTATATACATAGCTTATTCAAAAACTTAAAATGAATTAGTCAAAGTTCAAAAGCATATTTAAATTTAACAAAAAGAGATCTATTTATTAATTCACACTTAATATTTAAACATAACATTGATGCAATTGTAACCCTCGACTTTTTAGAAGGCTGCAACATCAGTTGTGAGCCGACAAGATACATCAAACTTTTATCAGTCTCGGATTTTTATTCTTACTATGGGCTTTCTTTAGAAGGCTGTAACATCGGTTGTGAGCCGGCAAGATGCAGCAAACTTTTATCATCCCACAGTTTATAATTATTTCTTATTATTTTTTATATTTTTCATTTTTCATCATATTTTTTTAAAAACGATATATAGAAGACTTCTTTTTGGAAAATTTAAGTATAAATTTGAATTAAGACTAAAATTTTTGCTATCAACTACATAAAATTTGTTGATTTAAGTTTAATCTCCAAAAGTAGCACGTATTATTAGTCCGGTTAGGAGCTTATGGGAGAAAAAGCCACAAATTACATACATGAGCTCTTAAGATTTCCAAACAATCCTTGTTTAGCATCCAACTCATACTTAACTCTATCATTTTTCATTCTTCGCGAATATTCGCGAACGCTTAGCCTAAAAGTTAAGGAACAAGCTAGAGCTCAACACACTCGATCGAGTCAAAATTTATTCTTATTCTACCCAGCAGGAAAGTCAAAATTGTGAGAAAACACTTATTTTATTTTTGAAATTTTTTAAATTTTTTCATTTTTTTTTTGAAATTTTGTTGGTAAAAACGGGATTACGCGAAAACAGCAGGCACAATCAAATCGATAGATCCCCCCCATACTAGAATTAAACATTGTCCTTAATGTTTTTTAGTGTAACAACCGTCAATTTTCGGAACATATTTAAATAATAAATCATATTTATTATTACATGTTTGTCGTTTATAAAACTTATTTTTTTAAACTTATTCGACTTGAAAACAAAAAAGATCTATGTTATTTATAAGCTGACGTATTAAAAACGAACCACTAAATCACGTTTTCTCAACTCGGACTCTAAAGTAATTTGATGTAAAACGATATTTCGAACAACTTTTTAGTTTTGACCGAGACCCGAAAACAGTCAGAAAGAGACTGAAATGCCCTCGCAAGATTTAGAAACGAGAAAATAATTAAATTATATTTAATTAACAGTTTTATTAAATAAAAATATTTAATAAATTTAGTCATCATTTTATTCGAAAATGTTCGTTGATAACGCGAATATATGGGTTAGAAATTTATTTTTATTTTTATTTTTATTTCGGACGAGACGTAACCGGTTCATTAAATAAATAACGAATATTAATAACGAATATTTTTATAAATGTTATAAAAATATTTATGAAATAAAATCGTGTAAATACTCATTTTTATCGGAAAAATGATTTGAAAAACAATGGCGCAAGTTTCGTGATTTGAATCAACCGTTAAGTCGCCCAAACGAGTCCCGAACCACTTTTTTACAAAATAATACTCAAAGTTACACATATGGTCCCTGTGAAGTATTTACAAAAGCAACCCCATACTATTAAATACTTTTCAAAACGTATTTTAAAATCTTTTTATTATATATATAAAAAGTTTATAAAAATTTCATTTTATAAATATAAACACACACACACACCACTACAACTCTCTCTCCCCCACCCAACTTCCGGTCATCTTCTCCGGCTACCCCGCCGCCGCCGGCCACCATGCTGCCGCCGCCGGAAAAGTTTTCCGGCGGGTTTTCCGACCGAAACCAAAAACGATTCTCATCGCCCGATCTACCCGATCCCCCATGTCACTCGCTACCACGCGCCGTTTCTTCCCACCCTCCGGACTCAGACACCCACCTCCATCATATCTAATATTACCACCTCCATCATCATCATCATCATACCACCTCCATCATCATCATCATCATACCACCGCCATCATCATCATCATCATACCACCTCCATCATCATCATCATCATACCTCCAACCATCACCATCGCCAACCGCCGCTGCCCCCACCTTCGCAGCCACCACAGCCGCCACCACAGCGGGTGCGTTTGGCTGTGGTAACACCCGAAAAGGGTGCGTTTGGCTTAACAGCCCCACCAGGGGGCCTTTGGTTTTGTGGTTATTTTATTTTCTTTCGTCCTCGGTTTATCTTATTTTTCTTTTTGGCTACCCGACCAAAAACGCACCATAAGGGTGTTTGTTTATATGGTTATCAGCCTAGCGGGGGCGTTTGGTTCTGCGTTGTATAGCAGCCCCCAAAGGGGTGTTTGTTTCTGTGTATAATCGGCCCAACAGGGGCGTTTGTTTCGGGGTTTTACTCCTTAAGGGTGCGTTTGGGACAGCAGCCCATATAGGGGTGTTTGGTTGGTCATATTTGTTTTTGGTTAATTGTTTAAGCCCGTTAAATATATATTGAGGTATGTTGCAACATAGATTGATTAAAAGCGGAAAACATTGAAATTTATAAATACGGGAAACGTCGTATAAACGAAAAGGTCATGCCGAAATTTATATAAATCTCTATACTTAGCAATGTTTCACTAAAACTTCTATTATTTTAAAAACCCCGATAAAAGGACAAAGTTATATAGTTTTAAGATTATTTATTAGAAATAATACTATAACCTCGTAAATAAACGAAAAATATACTTTTACGAATGAGACAACGTTTTAACTAAAACCCGTCGAGGAAACGAAATATTAAATTATAAAATATTATTTTATCAATTCGCAACTAGAAAATAAAGTCATAGTTTTTATAAAAACTTTAGAAACATCGTTTACTTATTTCATAACTTTAAAACGTGTGTTTACTTTTATGCAAGAACGTTTTATTTATTTAGTAAAGCGAATTTCGAAAACGTGTCGAATTATATAGTTACGATTAATTTTCTTATGTTTCGTAAATAATACGTGTAAAGTATTATATGTTGTGACTTATTCTTTTGTTTGTTTGTTTTTATTATATAATTCACCGTATGAATTATATAATTGTTTATCTTTCATGTGTAATATATACGGAATATATTACACACTCTGCGTTTGCTTTCCGATTTATTTTATTTAACCAATCACCAAACCCTTACAACTTGAATCCAACTCCTTTATCAACGTGTCGTGTTGACCATCATTCTACTAGTGGGATTTAACCGATAAGATGAACCGTAACTTCCCGGTCGAGCTGTTCCATTTTCCGTTTGTGTTGTGCTTAAAATGTGCACTTCTGTCAATCGTTCTTCATCATCAAGGTGAGTTCATAGTCTCGCATTTCAATCTTTTTAATGTTTTATAAACCCGCGAGGGGAATACATGCTCTTTTACAAACTCATATATTTTACTACAGTACAATTACCTTTCAATACTTTGTGAGTTCATAGCCCCCTTTTCTACAATTGTTTTACAAAATCTACGGGGTGAATTACATTGCTTGTTTTACTATTGGACACAAGTGTTTTTCAAAGTGTATGCTATCCAGATTACTGCCTGATTATTAATGCCTAAGTTACCTTATTGCCGTGAAGTCCCTATTATCATGAACCGTTAATTGCTATTATAAGAGAAGCGCTGTGTTATGGAGTAGATCTATCGTGACTAACAATCTCCCATCCTTACCATTGGTCACTAATTTGATCGGGTGCATTTTAACATTGAGAGAATGTTAGGGTGTTGCAACAACCTATTTTCCTGATTGGCCACAAATCTATTTAAGGCTTCGGTGTCATGACTTAGTGCAAAAATATATACTTAACTTGAATGAATGTGTTTCACTTGTCTACATTACTTGTTTTTGGGACTACGGAATAGTACTTAGGTCCCAACCACCTACATTGAACTTGTTGGTCCACTTTTAAATACTCTGATTTACTGAATCACTTACTTGGATTACGGATGGATTTCGAAAATAACACTTTTAAATGTTGTAACGCTACTTTTCTTCTGAAATATTTCTTAAATTATTTCAATACTGCTTTTTTACTTAAACCTATGAATTCACCAACATTATTGTTGACGTTTTAGCATGTATTTTCAGGTTACTATTTTGCTAGTGGAGCATTGGGAGCATTCGAGTCGCGCGGATATATATTTTTGAAGGCTTAATAACTTGAGTACTATTTGACAAACGTTTTAAAAATGTTTCTAATACATTACTAATGGGACCTAATGAAACTCTGATTTTAATATAACGAATGTGAAAATTTATTTAAACGTCTCTTTTGAGGTCGTTTTCCGTGACTTGTGTTTTGTGCCCTGAAGTAGCACCCCAATGTTACCATTCCGCCGCGTTGTCCTGAATTTTGGGGGTGTTACAATCATCATCCGAAGCATAAGAGTCAGTCTAAAAATCAAAGTCATCATCTTGCTCTTGATTTCCTGAAGTTGATGGAGCTTGTTCCTCTTGAAAAACTTGTCCAGATGATGACTCTCCAGATACATAAGCTTCATACTCTGATGTCTTCTGCCGCTTTGCACTATTCTCCCCCTCAGGATGAGCATCATCATGAGGATCGTCCTGATCTCTTGGGCGAACAACAAGAGTTCTACATGCAATTTGTAGTACTGTATTTCTTTCAAACTTCATCTGGAGAGCCAACCATATTGCTATGTCTTGTTGTTGCAATTGAGGATCATATTTCATAGCAAGGTACAGTTGATATTTTTGTTCTAGAACAGAGGATGTTTATGATTGAGCTGGATGAACATGAAGAATATGGCCAGACATATAATTTCGAACAGATACATCAACTTGAGAAGGAATGACATTGGCAATTGCATTCTCAATTTGTGTCGAAATTTGAGCTTGAATATTTCCACATTCCTGCAAAATCACTTTAGCAATCAATCTTTTCGTCTCTTCTTTAGCCTTTTGCCTCTCCAGAATCAACCCTTCCGCAACATACACTGGAACTTGCTACATAACTTGCTTCTTAACGTGTTTGTCTACGATAGTGGGTAATGTCTCACCCATTACATCATGAAGATTATCAGCAAGTGTATCGAATGACTTTCTTGGCATGAACCTCACCCGTAAATGTGCAAACAAGTAACCATAACGTCCTTGTAACTCGTGAAAGAAGCTCTTGTAGCGTTTGAAGTGAGTAGGTTTTGTCTTAAACAATGATAGAAGGCGATTCGTTTTAGTTAACTTTTTGTGAGGTGAACTTGATGATGATGTAGTATGAGGAGTATCAGTCAATTCTTGGAGTTTCTCAGTATCCGAAGATACGAGATTAGTATGAATCCTAGGAGATCTAATTGGTGTTGGGATCGGTGAATTCCTAGTATCCTCTACATTCTTCCCTTTCTCCCTTCTCTTTAATTCATACACCTCATCAGTTATTTCTTCATCTTCATCAGTTACATTCACTGGTATAATAACGTTAGTAATATCTACCGCTGGAGTCTCCTGAGTAATCTCCACCTCCGTTTCCTGAGTAATCTCCACCTCCTTTACTTTAGCAATCACCACCTCCGGATTTTCCTTATCACTCCGGGGCTCTGTCCTAGTGCCGGGAATATTTGATTCATCATTCCTAGGGATTGAAATATCATCAACAATATTCTCTTGTTCTTCCACCATCTTTTCAATTTCTTCAGATGCCAAGTGCTCATCAACCAGTGCCACATTCTCTCTTGCTTCCTGCTCCTCATGACTTTTATGCTCAGCAAGACTAACTTGTAATGTATCTTGTAAAATCATCTCATCTGCTTTGTCGACAATTGGCACTGGAGATGGTGGTGTAAGACGTGTGGATCTCCTTTCAGGAAGACGAAGATGAATCACAGTTGATCGTCTTAGAGCACTTGACTCTGCGACTTCCTTATCAGGGTTAGGTGACCTAGGGGTACTAGTTGTCCTAGGAGTTCCGTGGGTAGACTCAGTCGGCTGTGACTGAGTCAGAGGAACATCTATCCTAAACACCTCTGTATACATCCGATAATGCTCCGTTTGCTTCATTTCATCAGTGATCATCCAATCTGGTATCTTCATTCCAACTTTATTTTTGTGTCTTCCTGAGTTAAAAATATTCTTCATAATATCATCATCTTGTAAATTATGGTACATGTCTCGAACACGTCTTGAGATGTCAGGAAAGATAGTCATGTAGTGACTGACAATGATCTTTGTAAATCTTGGATACGGAATCGAAGATGTTGGATGATGAAGCGAATAGTAAAGTCCTTCCCATAGTAACTCCGCATAATCCACATGAATGTTGTTGACAAAGCAATACAACATTTGCATTATCTGCAACGGCGGTTGGTCCCATCCAGTGACACGTGTTGTTAAGCATTTGGAGAATATTTTGCATAACGTTTGCCATGGCTGCAGAAGACCAGTAGTCTTGAAATTCGATTGTGTCTTTAACTCCATTGTAAATCCCAATACTTGCTTGTAGAATGGAACCATGTCAGAAAATGATGGTGGTGGCACGAATGCATTATGATTGTTGGCAGTTGCTTGTGGAAGATGAAAGATTTGTCTGAAGTCATCCAGTGTAAGAGTGAGTTCTTTCTTGTCCAGCATAAACCTGAGCCGATACTTTGATCCGTCTTCCTTCAAAGTATGCCAGAACTGTGCCATATAAATCCATGGAACGGATGAAGAAGCTGCAATGCTGAATCGTAATGGATGATTCTTGATGATATTCGTCAGAATTTTGCTTTCTGGTGGACATTGCACATGCTCGAGATCAACTTTCTTGTTAGCATCCATAAGATCATATCTCTTGTTCGGAGGACACAGTTCATCTGGATGAACATCAGCTGCATGTTGTTGTTGTGCCATGATGATTACTGAATGATTACAATTGAGATGTTAGATAACACACAATTCATTTGACATTTTTGTCTTTTTCCACTCTGTCTGTTTTATATGTTCTGGCAATTCTTTTTGAACATATGTTTGATCAGTTTCTTTCCCATGTGCTCGTTCTTGCTTTTTCTAGCACATGCCATACGCTTTATTCTTTTGATTTACCAATTTTTGTGTGTTCTGGCAATTCTTTTTCGAACACACTTTTGATTTGCTTTTTCGCGTATGGATTTAACTCTCTCTTTCTGTTTTTAGAATATCCTCACCAGAAATTCTTTTTGACATGATACTCTTTCAAGAATGATGATGATTTCTCTTTTGATTTAAAGCAATACTCTTTTATGAAAAATTAAAGAGAAATCATTCAACTTCTTAAAATTGTTTTGTGAAAGAGTATCATTTTGTCACAATAACAGATTTTGAGAACTTTTTCCAGAAACTTTTGTCAAAAACATTCTTTATAAAGATAACATAGAAGCATGTAATCACAAACCCACAACTGAATGGACACTAAGACACTCACTCCTCATTCTATTCATTGCAGAAAACGGCCGAAGCCGGACATGACTTAGTCCACTTAAACAATTACGAATAGACATATATGACCCACAGCTTAGAATTCATGAAAACTTGTTTTCTTTGCCAAAATTATTTGTCGTTTTCACAACACATGAGAAACTGATCTTTTTGTTCCACAGACATTCAAACATTAAGCATCACAAACATTAGTCAACAACATTATTTCTTTCTCAAACATCTTCACATTTCCACAAGTAAACTCAATTACGAATAGACATATATGATCCATAGCATAGAATTCATGAAAACGTGTTTTCATTTCAAAATTATTTGTCAGATTTTCAGCACACTAGAAACTGATCGTTTTGTTTTTCACAGACATTCACACAATAAGCATTACAATCATGAAGCAACAACATTATTACATATACAAAACGCTTTCACAAAACCACAAACAATGAAACTGATTTTCACTATTAAGCTTTACTGAGTTTTGACCTTTGGTTGACTACCGAGTTTGAAATCCCCAGTGCCGATTTTGACAATTAGACTTTTTACTGAGTTTCAAAAATATTTACTTTTGTTACCATTAACTCTATATCATCTAAGTGTTTAAATCAATTGATCCCGATTATAACCTGTGTAACAAGAACTAACTACGGTAAGAATAAACAGGATTCTGGTTTTATCATAAAACTAACTCGGTAAACTTCATCGTTTCCGAGTTCCAAAACTTGGTAATCCCAAATTACTCATAAACACCTATGACCATATTTTATCTACATACAGTTCTGAGTAAGAATTGGAAAATTACAATCGTTGTGTAATGGACTTGGATAGCATTTATAAACAGATTTCTACTCTAAACTCTGATGGTAACATAGATTCTGGCTCTAAAAACAAGGAATAAGTAAAAATGAAATTATAATCCTTATATAGCACGAAAACAGATTTGGAAAATGACATTTACAGTCATGTACTTACCTATTTTACCGAAAACTATAGGATAATTGTTTTCACATTAGTTCATGTACTTAAGCATTTCAAAATTTTTTTTGTTTGGTGAATTTACACAAACTTCCCCTTAAAACAATGAATCTTATCAATCACCCCCCTTGATGAAATAACAATTATGTAAATTCTTAGTCCAAACATGAAAAATTGTTACTTTCTTCAACTCAATCCCACTCGAAAATATAACATTTCCAATTTAGTCATCATGATAGTTTTTATCAAAAAGGATGTTTGAGAAGAAAAATTGTAAGAACTCCCCCTTGGATTATGATTTCGTATTTTGAATGTAAAAGGTTTTATAAGAAAATAGGAATCATGAAACAAAATATTTGTAATTCTTATTAATTATGTTTTTTTTGTTTTTAATAGAAAATGTGTCAATTCTTTTTGTTATTTTTGAAATATTATGTACATGTTTGTGATGTATGATCTTTTCTCGAAAGATGACTTTGTCAGACTTTCCAACTGAGTTGGATGTCATTCATCTCTTTCCATGCGTGAACTAGATACTCAAAGTGTTCTTTTGGAAGCGCCTTAGTAAATAGATCCGCTTGTTGGTATTCTATTCCGACAAAGTAAATTTCCACAGTACCCCTGTCAACGTGTTCTTTAATAAAATGATTACCTATGTGATGTCAATGTGTTTGTCTTTAATGTTGGACTGGATTGCATGAAATAACATTGGCATTCTTGGAATACACGTCTACATCAGAAATCGATTGTTTTTTTAAATCATAGTTAAGCCCATTTGTGTTCACCATCTATATCACTTGAGCACTTGCATGCATGACACTGAAACATATTCAGCTTCTGCAGTAGACAATCGCAGTACAATCTTGTATTTTGAACTATAAACTTACGAAGCTTTCCACCTAAAATTTGCATTTCCTCTGATGTGCTTTTACAATCATCTTTACAACCTGCATGGTCTGCATCTGAATAGGCAATTAGTTCAAAACAAAAATCCTTCGGATACCATAGGCCCATGTTATAGGATTGTCTTAGGTACCAGAAGTTCCGTTTGACCTCTTTGAGGTATTTGACCGTAGGTCGTGCTTGATAACATGCACATATAAAAGTTTTTGCAAGGCTATGTCTGGTCCGGTCTGGATGTTAGATACTAAGACCCTCCTATCATACGACGATTGAGTCGTCTTGATCAGTAGGTGTGCCTTGTAAATCAGACTCCAGTCTCTCTATTGCCCTTATAGGTGTGTCATGGAGACACATTCATCTAGGACCATGTTGCTTTTACAACTCTATGCATATTGTGGATCTGATCTTATGGATATGCCACGGGAGATTGATGAAATACTTTGATGTCGAAGAAAGAACTTTAGTTCACCCATCCATCGACATTTCAAAATTGTTTTTCATTATCGTTTGCAAATCTTTTAAAAAAGTCTGGATTTGTTGATCCAAAAATATATGTCATCAACATATTACTTGAACCAATTATATGTCTCCCCACTGAAGTTCTAGTAATTAAAGTTGGGTCAATTATACCTTTATGTGAACCCGTGTTCAATTTAGAAAAGTAGAAAGTTTGTCATACCATGGCACTGTCGGTGCTGCTTAAGACCGTATAGAGCTTTTTTCAACCTGTAGATGTGATTTGGAAATTCAGAATCAATAAACCCTTCAGGTTGGCTGACATAAACTTCTTCTTTCAAATGACCATTGAGAAAAGCCGTTTTGACATCCATTTGAAAGATAGTGATATTCTTATGAGCAACAAAGAAGCAATGAAATAGAACCAGCATCAAGACGTGCAACAGGAGCAATTGACTCCTCAATAAATCAGGCCTTCTTCTTGATTATAACTTTAGCCACCAAGACGAGATTCTGCTTCGAAACACAATATTATCTGCATCACACTTATTCTTCCAAATCCTTTGAGAGCTATAACATTCTTTCCTTCTGGTACGTGGAAACCTATTCCCTAAATTGAAGTCTTTCAAATTGATTCAAACTCATCTTGCATGGACTCAATCCAACTATGATCGGCCATAGCTTCTTTGATGTTCTTTGGTTCAAAAGTGCTAACGGTTAATGCACACATGCAAACCTCAGAATCGGTATGTAGCCGTTGATGAGTCATAATAGGTTTGGATGGGTCACGAATAACTTGGTCTAGAGGATGATCTTTTGTCCAAATATGAGTCGAGGGTTGTACTTGATAGAAATTCTGCACATTTGATGGTACGAGATTCGTTGTAGATGACTTAATTTCCTTATGATTCAGAGAATCATATGGTAAAAACTGTGTATCTCCATCTAAATCTAGCAGATTATTCTTGATTGAAGTTCATCAGGACTCTGGTAAAAGGAGGATTGATGAGTTTGTTCGACAGAGTTGTGACATAGGAGTAACCTTATGTGTCAGTTAAAATTGATTGAAGATGTAGAAGGAGAGTCTTCTTGATTATGAGTCGGTTGTGCAGCGAAATTGATGGTAGTATCAGAAGATTTCTGCTCAAAATAATCTTCAAACATTAGACCGAACAAATTATCCAAATCCTCTTTTGAAGGAGTATTCATTAAGTCATCTGATGAATTTTGATAATTAAACTGTTGAAGTTCAGGTTCTAAACAATCGTGTTCAGAAGCTATTGCTGTAAGCTCATTAAACTTGACATGAATAGTCTCCATAATCCTTTTGGTGCGACGGTTATAGATTACGAAAACCTCTTCGATGTTTCTCAAATAACTAATAAAACCCCAAAAGTCTGCTTTTGGATTTCATTTCCCAAGATCATCATGGTCATTTGTCGGATAACACAATGAGCCAAACACATGAAAATACTCAACATTTGGCTTTCGTCCACGTATCAGCTCATAAGGTGTTTTATTGTGTCGTGTGTTGATGATTGACCGGTTTTGAGTAAAACTGCTGTAGCACTGATGCAGCCAAAGAAATTCATTTTTTACAAGAGGCATCTCCCTCCTAATGAGATTTGAGGGCTATTTAAGGCAATGGGATGGGAGGCTTTCCCTTCATATTTTCTAACTTGACAATATAGGTCCCTAGAGTTTAGTTATTATGCTATTTCTTACTTAAAGCATAATAAACCTTATTACAAGCTAAATTAAACTAAACAAACTAAAGTCTAATAACAAAATATAATAAAACCACATAATTGACACTTTTCATAAACCTAACACTATCATTCAAACTACTCAAGTCATAGAAAACAACTTATGTGATAATTAACTCCGGTAAATCCTGAAGGTCAACAACAAAAGTTCTTCTGTGTCATCTGTCTTCGTTTCTAACATGCTCAAACCCAGTCTAGATACAGGTTAAACTCTATATTAATCTTATAGTGATGTCAACTTATATGGTAGTGTTCCGGTTACTATATTGCTGAGATACCTCTTTCGTCTGCAATAACACTTCCTCCACCAAGCATTCCTCTCATTACACATCTGCAACAAACACCAGTTCCCACACCAACAACTGTTCCAAGTTCCTCCCTACAAGATCTTCCTAACTTTGGTTCCTTATTCGGGTATGACCATAGACTAAAAACTTTAGAAAACGACTTCTCGAAATTCAAGCAAACGAACCAATTTGTTGTTATGCAGCAGTTGTTTTTTTAACTTCATGGGACATTGTTGACACATACCTTGCCAAAAAGATGAATGAAGCCATCAAAACAGCTGTTCAATTACAGTCAGACAGATTCAGAGATGAAGCTCAAGCTAAAAATGCAGACTTCATCAATAAACTTGATGACAACATTAAGAAAATAATCAAGGATCAAGTCAAAGAACAAGTTTAAAGCATTAAGTCACAAGATTTTGCCAAAAATTGAGAAGACTGTAAATGATAACTCAAAGCAGAGGTTCTGACTCGTTCATCCAATGAATCTAAGACATCCCATGCTGTAGCCGCCAACCTTTCTGAACTTGAGCTGAAGAAGATTCTCATAGATAAGGATGTGTGAGTTAATATGTCAAATCACAGATCTGAATGAACTGAAGATTCTCTACACAGCATTGGTTGACACCTACAAAAGTGACAAACTCATCTTGACCAGTATGGACGATAACTGGTCTCGTTTAAAAGACAGTCCGGAGATGATAAGAAAAAAGACGAATGATAAACCCTCCCTTGGATCAAAACGGTGGGTCCCAAGAGAAGATGTGCTGGAAAAGAACCAGAGGTCAACAAGTGCACCAAAGGTAAAAGACCTCCAGACAATTGGAAAGTCTATGAAGGGTACATATCTCATCACAAGTCTTGTTGACAAGTCTGTTCGAGTGAGGGCCAAGGCGCATTGCCGAAGATTTGGAAGATCCCGCACATAGGGAGTTTGTAACAGGGTTACTGAAGATAAACATGATGAAGAGGGACCTCTCAGCTTCTTGATTGGTTTCAAAAATCAGCAAAACCTCCTAATCCCGATTGTAATTAGAACAAGACTTTGCCTGCTGCTTATGGACCTGTTCAACCTTGGCTAAGCACTTTGGCTCAAAAAGAAGATACCCGTGAGTCATTTAATGAGCTGATGGACACTCCTCTAGACTTCTCAGCATTCGTAATGAATAGGCTTAAAGTTGATACTCTAACTCCAGAATTATTAGCCGGTCCAACATTCAAACTGATGAAAGGATCATGCAAGAGTCTGGTGGAGCTAGAATATTTCTTTGAAGAAGTCTACAAGGCAACCACTGATCAATTAGACTGGACAAAAAATGAAGGTCAACATATCCACATGATCTGCGCAAGCCATTACCATTGATACCTAATTCTCGAGGTCGTCAAGTCATTCCTTTTGATCACTTCATCAACAACGACCTTGCGTATCTAAGTGGTGGTGTCGCAAGCCGAACATATACAACTTGAGTGACGAAGACCAATGCTACAGATTACGGGCACATTAAATAGATTGAAGATTTAGTCCCTGACACAATGTGGAGTCAAGTACCGGTTAGCTATGACAAGTATGCACTCTGGGGAATCTCACATTGGGGGTGAAAAACAACAATCCTATGGATTTGCTGCTAACAGGGAATCTGCTTGTGATGTCTACTCCAAATGCAGAATCATTGCTGTCACAAAGCTTCAAATTATCGAATGGCATAATTACAAGCATCTGGATTGGATCACTGTTCGTAGAGATGATGACAAGCTATATAAATTCAAAGAAGGCGATTTCAACAGGCTTCACATCTAAGACATCGTAGACATGTTGCTTCTTCTTGTTCAAGGCAAGTTGACAAATCTCACTGTTGAAGAATGCCTAGCTTTTAATGTCTCCTTGAGAATGTTTACAAGAAGCATTGTCATCCAAAGGCGTGTGGAAGATCTTCAATTAGGTGTCGAAAGTTACCAAAAGAAGCTCAACCTCACAAAGCCGGATACGTACAGATCAGATCTTAAACGAAGGGAAGCTTATACAGCATACTCCAATCCCAGAGGTTTCATTTACCAGAATAAAGACAAGAAGAACAAATTGATGCGTATTGATGAACTCCACAAGTTTAGTGACGGTACACTCAATGATGTTCGGACTGCTCTTAATGATCATCTAAAGGGTATCCGGATGCGATGTATCGCCACAGTACTATCCTGGAGACAAAGTGACAGAGATAAAGCGGGAGCTATGATCCAGGCAATTGATAAACAGCTCAAGACCAGAAGGATTATGCGGAGCTTGGAGAAATTTGTTGGTGGGAGACCGTACGAGGGTGACTTTCGGCTGCTGCAGAGGACCATATGATTTATCATATGATGTCCTCATCTTAACAGGTCAACCTCATGAATAATTAAAACTTGTGAAATTTGTATATATGTAGTGTAGACTTATCGGTCGATATTAAGGCGTTGCTCGAGTATAAAATTTTTAAGAATTTCTTAGTAAATTCAATTTTTTTCAAATTATTGTACTCAGCACTATCTTATATACCCTCACAAATTGAGGGGGAGCATTAAAATGTTCCTAATAGTGATTATGTAACATTTTGTCCCTGAACGTTTAATCAATTGATATCCAAAATATCAACGGATTAACATTTTGGATAAGGGGAGAAAATGTGATTAAACTGAATCTAATTTGTACTGAAATGTGATCATATAAAATGGACTCAATGCACTCCACACTTAGCATGTACTACGATTACGATGCACATGTTAAGGGGGAGCTTTTAGTGATGATGAAAAACTCTCAAAGTGTAAATCTTTTGATATTTATATCAAACACTTTGATTGAACTTTTTAATTATTTTGGCCTTGATTATGATGGAATACCATAAGCCGAACATGTATTTGAAATTTATGGAGTTTAGATGGTTAGCGTATAGGTATTCAAATCCCTGATCCAGCTAGGAATCCGGAGAGATCTACCACAGGGATATCCACTAGATTGTGTTTGAAGTTCTTAGGTATGATACTAATGGATAAAAGTGAGAATCGGGAATAATGAGACTGAGATGGAGGCTAACACTGGAACAAACCAAAAGGTTGTTAGTATGAAGTCTTGGTTAGCATTAAAGGGGTTTTGTAGAATGAAAATTAAATGTAAGGAATAAAAGGGTGTTAAAGAAATAAGCCATTCTACACTTAAGGTAGAAACCGGGTCAATAGAAAAACTGTTAGAAACACTAAGTTGTTGTATGACATTAAAGACAGTTGTGGACCCAGTGACGCTATGCACAACCCTCCCTAGCCATACAAGGTCTCTCAAAATACTCTTGTTTCATCTCACAGAGATTACACGCATTTCTATCAACTTTCTCACTCCGAGTTAGTTGATATTGAAAAGGTGGCAGTCTGCTCCAGCCTCTGATCACTAAAAACAAAGTGCACTATTGAGTCTAGAGCCAAAAGAGATCATCCATAAATCTTATTAGGACACTTGTCAAATTATGCTTGCTAAGTCACACAATGTGAATAACAAGATATATATTAAGAGTCCTACGCATTATCCTTGTGATTTTGCCAGAACATCCGAGTGATATTACTCATAGTAATCCTGCTTGAGCCAACATCAAACAAGCTCATGGTAGGTGACTTGTGCGATTCTATATGAATCAAACTTGTGACAACTGGAAAGAAACGATGGTGCGATTCTATAAGAATCAAACTTGTTCTAGGTTATGAATTAACGATTGATGATGAATTTTTGAAATGATTAACACTCTCGATGTGTCACAAAACCACTTTAGCAAGTGACACATCGATTGATTTTCAAATCGATTTTTCTATTCAATCGGTGAGACTTCGTCTTGCTGGTTCACTCATACCGTGTTGTCTGCTTTGAGACGCTCCGGTAATGAGAACGGCTAGTGCAGCTGCGAAACCCTGTCAAGGGAGAAGATTCTTTAGAATTCTACCTGATCATAGGCAATATTTATACTGATCAACGGGGAACCGTGGTTATTATAACTGTATACGACGAAGTAACTTAGGGACATCTCGTCTTTAACTGTTAATTTTCAATAAACCAAAAACATGCAGGTACTCCCAGATATTGGTGCAGCTGATTCCTGACGAGTCATGATTCATAGCCACATGCTCATACCCGAACGACAAATATAAAGACATCATGAAAGCTAAAGTACATGTTTCAAGACTTCCGCTACTCTGATACCGCACGTCTTTCTTGAAGTGACATGTCTTTAAAGTCAAAGAATTTCAAAGAAGTTTTTGTCACTCTGATACCGAACGTCTTTCTCGAAGTGACGAAGTGTTAAAGTTAAAGAACCTCAAGAAAGATGCATTATTAAAGCTTTTCAAGTTTACACATATAGAAAGCTTTTCAAGTTTACATATCAAGAAAGTTTACATATCAAGAAATATGCATTATTAAAGCTTTTCAAGAACCTCACAAGATGGCAACGTTTACAGATGGCGAAATGAGATTATGCTTGGTTTTTGTTTGTTGTTGAATAAGTGTTTTACATTCGAGTCAAGATAATGGAACAAGCTCAAGCCTAAAGTCAATGATGATTGAAGTTAAAGACTACGAGCTCAAGACTAAAGATAAAGCATAGTATGCTAGGTTTAAGATTTTGTAAAATGGAATGACCTCCCTAAGGGGGAGATTGTTAGGAATACGAAAATCCTAGGAAAGTATCGGTCACTCCATAGATAACTGTCGTTAGCTCGGTTTAGTGATTTATGGGAAAATTAATAGGTAAGTTAGGAAAAATCCCATGGAAATCGCGGTAAGCCATCTATGGTCGGCCTCATTTAGGGTTATTTATACACTCTCCATGCCCTTGGAGAGGTGTTGGTTGTTCATTTTTTACAAATGATACATTTTATATCATAAGTTTACTTCTCTTTCTAAGTGTTCATCCAACCCACTTTCTATCTAAAACAACTACCTTCCTATTTCTGTATGTAATTTGATTGTTCTAAAAGTAGGACACTGATGATTTATACGAGGGTCTATGTTTTAGAAAAGCAATCTCTTACAAATGTTTTTTTTTTTTGCCACATTTGTAACAATCCGTGTTTTCATTTGCTTTTTGACTAGAAAAATTGTTTTTCCTTTTGATAAAACGGTTTTGATTATAACAAAAGGGTCCATCATGAAACTCATAACTCTAGCTCTGTAGGTACTCCATCACTAGTTCTTCATTAGCCTCATCATCAGAATTTTCTTGAAAATCCTAAACAATATTGTTAGGAAAAGAAGGCAGTTTGAATGGGAGAGGTTGAGGGTGTAGTTATCAGGACCCACTTTTTTTTTTTTTTTTGGGATTCATAAAATTTAGGTAATTAATATATTCATATTTTAATTTTTCTTTTTACATTTCAGTTAAAATTTATCTTTCATTTTGAAAATTATTTAAACAGCTTATTATCTACTTGATTAGTAAATCATCGTTTCTATTTAAACTTGAGTTGTGTTAAGAATTAATATCCGTTTCGTGCCCTACGCAATTTACTTTTTTAGAAAAGTATCCCGAATGATATAGAACTATTTTTATTCTAAGCATTTTTTTGCTTCGTGGTTCCGCCTTAAAACTTGAAATTTATTTTACGTCTTTAATCGTTGGCCCCAAATTTTCACTACCCACTCATCTTAAGAATCTACTCAAAAAATTAAACCAAAAACCTTTTCCTCACTCATGATATGACAGTCCCACTAAAAAAAGTGTTGGCAATATCTTATGATTTTCAGAGATACTTGGACTAGTTAAAGTGCATGTGTTGACTAGTAAACATCTACCTCAACTAAACATTTCTCATAGATATTCTTCAAAAAAAAACAATCTCACTCCTTTCTCTCTCTTTTGGCCGTTCCATATGGTCTCTCCAACACCTCTTCCATAACAATTTTTCTAGTTGAAATTCATCACAAGTTAAAGATTATCAAGTTTAATTAGGGCTCTCTAGTTATAATCTCTTCAAACCATTAAAATCATTATTTATACAAGTATTGGGGCTGATTTGTTGGATTGTTTTGATGGGTTTATATATTGAATGATGTAGTTGTTGTAGTTGAGTTATGTGATCCTGGGTTTTCAATCTAATTGGGTGTTATAAGGATTTCACTAAAGCTCTTTCATAATCATTCATTCAATCAAGTAAGCCCTAAACCCTTTTTATTAATTTTATTTTCATGATAAACTTGATATTTTTGATGTGGGTTTTCTGAGTTTGAGTTTTAGTGTTCTTGAGGTGTTTGTGATGATTGGTATAGCATTAGAATGATGTTAGGATGTTAGAAACACTAGTTGGGTTGTTTGATTGAAAGTTGTTGGGATAGATAAATTGGGACAACAGGTTGATGGTGTGATGTCAAAATCTATTTGGCTTAAGATCAGTGATTTTATGACTTTTTTGGGTAGAGCAACATACAAGGTGTATGTGGTGCTTTGGATGAACCGGTAACTGTTGGGATTAAAAGACTTCAAGATGATTCTTACAGTTACTACTACTTAGGTATATATTAGTGCTGTCAAGCATAACTTAGTGCTGTGGTATAACTAATTGAAATTTTATGCTATGTAGTTAGTACTGGTAGTGTAAAAGTTACTACTGCTAGTTACTACTGTTAGTATATATTAGTACTGTTAGCATAAAGTTACTGCTGCTAATAGAAGTTAAGACTGCTCAGAGATGAAGACTGAAAATATACTAAGTAGTTACTACTGCTAGTATAAAAGTTAGTACTGCTAGTGTATGTTAATACTGCTAGAGTAAACTTCTAAGTGGTTAATACTGCTTGTGCTCAGTTACAACTGCTGAGTGATTACTACTACTGGAAGGATTATGCTGACAGAGATGAGATCAAAGATTGATTGGAGAACAAGAATACTTACGAAGATAAGTATTAGTTATTTGTAAAGAAGATATGTATAACTTATTTGTTTAGGAGATTATGTTTGTTTATAGAAAAGATCATGATAAGTTAGAAAAGTATTGTAAGCCTTGTAGGACTCCTTGGTGTATAAAAGGAGGTCCTAGGGCATAATATTTGGTGTACATCTTTGATATTCGTAGCTTCAAGGTTATTTTGTAACCCTATCACTATTAAGAGTGATCGTTTCATAATGAGGCTGGAAGTTTAGTAAAAGGTTGTTTACTGTTTTATTGTTCTTCTTAGTATTGCAAACTAGTTTTCGCATAGTTTGTGATATTCTCAATCTTAGTTTCTACTATAGTTGTTTGGGATCTATCCAACACAACTAAGCTTTAACAAGCTAAGTAAGATCTGTTCAAAAGGGATCAACAAGTGGTATCAGAGCTTGTTGAGTAACTTTTAACAAGAAGAACACTATATCTACACAAGATCTGTTAGTCAAAGAAAAGATGGAGTCACAATCGGAAACTACCTAAACAGTGTCTGCACTAAAACTTCCAGTACTCAAAACAGGAGACTATGATCTTTGGAGCTGAGGAATGAGCAATATCTTTCTCAACACTGATTAGCTCTTTGGGTGGTTATTGTGTTATGGTGATGCATCTGTTATTGAATCAGCTATAGTAATGGTACTAAAGGTCCATTCTCCTAAAACTGTCTGAACAAAACTAGCAAGAAAGAATGAATTGAAAGCAAAAAGCACTATGTTGTTGGTCATTCCTGATGGGCACCTATTGAAGTTTCATGGAATAAAGGATGCAAAGAACTTATGGGAGAGCCATCAAGGCCGGTTTGGGATGGCAACAAAAGAATCAAAGAAAATGCAGTAAGAAAGAAACCATTATGAAGCAGCAATATGAGAATTTTGCTGCATCAAGATCTGAAGGACTGGATAAAACCTATGATACGTTTTAGAAACTCATCAGCCAATTAGAAATTCATGGTGAAGTTATCTCTCAAGAAGATGTAAATATGAAGTTGCTGAGAAGTGTACCATTAGTTTGGAACAATATTGCTTTAATCTGAGATAAAAATCTGATCTAGAACAGTGAGCATGGTTGATTTGTATATTATTCTGAATGGTTATGATATGAGATTAAAAGGCCAATCAAGCTCAACTCTCAAAATGTGGCTTTTGTATCTTTCAGCAAAACACTAGCTCAGTACTAATGAAGCTGTTAATAATGCTCATGAAGTTTCTAATGAATTGTTCACCTGGGACAAGCTTCTTCCTCAAAACTTATGCTTGAATGTTCATGGTTTCCTTCTTTGCCTAATCAATATAATTGTTTACAATTAGACATGAGATTTGATAGCAGATTGATACTGTTGATCTTGAAGAGATGGATCTCAAATGGGGCAAGGTGTCCATGCTTACCATGAGGGTGAAAAGATTCTTAAAGAAGACATGAAGGAATCTGAATTTCAATGGCAAAGAAACCGTTGGCTTTGATAAGACAAAGGTTGAATGTTACAACTGCCACATGAGAGGTCACTTTGCTAGAGAATGTAGGGCACCAAGGAATCAAGGGAATAGAAATGGAGATGCTCCAAGAAGGGTTGTACCAGTGGAAACTCCTGCAAATGCTTGGTTGTTCATAGATGGGGATTATGTGGTTATCATTGAGCTTTAGGCATGAAGAAGGCATCACAAACTTTGCTCTATTGGCGCTTATTCCATCCCAAGGCTCATCAAGTTCATCAAGTTCAGACTCTAAGGTACATACTTGCTCTAAAGATTGCTTAAAATCATATGAAACTCTTCAAAAATAGTATGATCAACAACGTGAAGCTCTTAATAAATCTAATATAGAAATTATAGGTTATTAAATGGGATTAGAATCATTAGAAGCTAGGATAGTTTTTCATGAAAAGAATGAAGCTGTTTATAAAGAAGATATTGCATTTTTAAAGTATGATGTCTAAGTGAAAGATATTTCTATCAAAGACCTTAAAAATCAGTTAGAAGAAGCTTTAAAAGAGAAATATGATTTGAAACTTAAACTAGAAAAATTTGAAGAATCATCAAGACTAAACTGATAAATAGTCAAATAAGTGCTAAAGATAAAGCTGGTCTTGGTTATGATAGTCAAATAAATAAGAGTGAAGTGGTTCACAGTGTGTTTAACAATAGAGAAAGTTATGTAGATAATAGTCTTGTAAATGATATTATTCAAAATGGTGAAAGGGTTTCATGCAGTTTTTCCCCCCTCCCCTTCATTGGGAAACTACATGGCCCTCAAGACCTGGACTTTATCCTTTGCTGGGTTAGCTGATTATGTCTATATGTGACTAACCTGTGAGTGGCACTGAAACTAGTAATATCTAGATAGTAAGGATATTGTAGAAAAGCCTAAATGTTAGGCCTAGTGCTCCTATTATTGAAGATTGGGACACTGATAGTGATAATGATAGTATGTTTAGACCTAAAGCTCATCAGACAAAACCAAAGTTTACAAAAATCAATTTTTTCCAAGAATACTGATGAGAATGTGTGAAATTCGTGATTAATAAGGAAAAAACATAAGCAAGTAGAGTATCCCAGGAAAAGTCAAAGTCCTAGGGGTAATAGAAGAAACTGGAATGGAATGATGACTCAGAAACTAGGGAATAGCTTTTAGTTTATAAAGAAAGCTTGTTTTGTATGTGGGAGTTTCAACCATTTAATCAAAGACTATGATTTTCATGACATATAAAATGGTTAGAAATACCTTGTGTTATAAATAATAAGGGGAAGGGGTTACTGGTAAAAGGGAAATTAGACCAGTATAGAACAATGTTCAGAGGGTGAACCACCAAAATAAATTGACTCACCCACATCCTAAAAAGAATTTTGTTCCAACAGCAGTTGCAACAAAGTTAGGACATGTACCAGTTAATGCTGCTAAGCAAAACTCTCCTAAGAGCCAGCGAGCAATTAGTACTGCCATGCCTATTAATACTGCTGCCCCTAAATCAAAAGTGAATGATGCATTACCCAAAACATATTCTTATTTTAAAGCACATTCACCAGTAAGAAGGGCTTTTAACCAAAAATTAGCAGCTAAAACCTATAATCTTAATGAAAAAGTTAAAACTGTTAGGGTTAACAATGTAACTACTGCTAGGCCAAAAGCAGTAGTTAGTGTTGCTGTGAGATATGGGGAAAATGCTGTTAAGTCCTCAGCATGTTGGATTTGGAGACTAACAAGAAATGTTATTGACCATACCTCCAAAGACAGTGGATCATAAATGTTTAAAATATTTGACTATGTTGATCTACAAGGTAGACTCAAGTCAGTAATGGCTTGGGTCCCCAAGAGAAACTAATTCTCTCATTTTGAGTGCAGGGTAATCCATAATATACTTTACAGGATCAAGGAATTTTTAACAGTGGATGCTCTAGGCATATGACTGGAAACAAGTTCCTATTTTCTTATTTGATTTATCAAAAGTGGTTGATGGTGGGAAGTTGTTGTATTTGGTAGAAACGTCTCTAAAGGAGGGTAAAATTATGGAAAAGATAAAATTAGGATTAGGAGGATATTAGATTTTGAAGATGTATACTTTGTTAAGGAACTTAAGTTTTTCTCTGTCTCATAAATGTGTGACAAGAAAAACAGTGTTCTTTTCACTGAGACTGAATGTCATGTTCTATCTTTCCTGACCTTTTTAAAGCTACTTGTATGAAAGTCAAGTTTGCTTAAAGTTCCTTAGACTGAACAAAATGTACCGTTTCTGATCTAAGATGTTGTTCCTTCAGGAGGTTTAACTTGTTTATTTGCAAAGGCTACAATAGATGAGTCTAATTTATGGCATATAAGACTTGGTCATATAAACTTTAAAACTATGAATAAACTTGTGAGGGGAAACCTTGTAAGAGGATTGCCTTCAAAGCTTTTTGAAAATGACCATATTTGTATTGCTTGTCAAAAGGGAAAGCAACACAAAGCTTCTTGTAAGACCAAGCTTGTGAGCTATATCAGCCAACCCTTACAAATGTTGCATATGGACTTATTTGGGCCAACATCTGTAAGGAGTATCAATCATAAGATATATTGCCTTATTGTCACTAATGACTATAGTAGGTTTAGTTGGGTTTTCTTTTTGGCCATTAAGGATGAGACTAGTGGGATCCTTAAAAATTTTATTACTGGCATAGAAAAACCAAATAAATCATAGGTTAAAATCATCATATGTGACAATAGAACTGAGTTTAAAAATAATGACATGAATCAGTTCTGTAGGATGAAAGGGATTAAGAGGGAGTTTAGTGTTTCCAGAACTCCACAACAAAATAGAGTTGTTGAAAGAAAGAATAGGACACTAATAGAGGTAGCTAGGACTATGCTAACAGATTCATTATTACCTACTACATTTTGGGCTGAAGCAGTTAGTACTGCTTGTTATGTTTAGAATAGGGTTTTAGTGACCAAGCCTCACAACAAGACACCTTATGAACTATTACATGGTTAGACCACCTTAGTATAATGTTTTATGGAGACCTTTTAGGAGTTATTGTGACCTATTCTTATACCTTAAAGCCCCTAGGTAAAGTTGGATTACAAGGCTGATGAGGGGTTCTTTGTTGGATTTAATCTATAAATAGCAAAGTTTTTGGGTATTTTACACTCAAGAACTAGGAAGGTAGAGGAAAACCTGCACATAACCTTTCTTGAAAACAAACCTAATGTTGTAGGGAGTGGACCAGATTGGCTCTTTAATATTGATTTACTAACAAAATCTATGAATTATGAGCCAGTTACTGCAGGGAATCAAACTAATAAGAATGCATGTATCAAGGATAATACTCAACAATATATTCTGCTACCTTTACTTTATGACAGTCCAAAGAGCTCAGAGGATGTAGTTGCTGATGATGCTGGTAAAAAGATTAATAAAGAACCAGCAAACGAAGGTGAAAGAAATGGTCAAGAGAAGGAAGGAGGAGCTTCAAATAAAGAAGATGACCAGAATGTGCAAGATTTTAGAGCTGCATTAGATAATTTACTTGTTTAACAGAACGAAGGTTATGCTAACAGCACTAACAGAGATAGTACTGTTAGTCCACCTGTTAGTGCCGCTAGGCAAAGTTTTACTAATGCTGATAATCTTCCTACTGATCCTCTTATGCTTGATTTAGAGGATACTGCTAATCTTCTAAATAATAGTATCTTTAGTGGTGCATATGATGATGAAGATGTGGGTGCAAAGGCTGACCTCAACAACTTGGAAACCACCATGAATGTCAGTCCTATTCCCACAACCAGAATTCACAAGTGTTGGGAATTATTGATTTGATGAGACAAAATAAATAAAAGAATGAAACAAGAAGGACTTAAATGCAAAGCTGTAATTCTTCAAAAGATGGAAGATTTTGAAGATTCTAAAAGATCCCCTCAAGAAGATAAAAGATATAGAAGATAAAGATAAAAGTTAGGAAGATATTATTTGTTTCCTAATTATATTTGTTCTTATCTTTTATAAACCTAGATGATCTCTACTATATAAAGAGACATTAGGTCGTGTAGTTTATGTGTACATAGAAAAACGTATGTGTGTGTGTATCCCAAGGGAAAATGTAGACGTCTACTTTGTGTGGTGTAGCCTCAAGGATCTTATGATTCCTGTTACAGTTTATTGATGTAACTGTTCTACTATTGATCAAAGTAGAATTGAGGCTTAGAGTGAATGATAATGAAGAAAAACCTTGTTAGAGTAACTTTGATTCTGTGTTATTATTCCTTTGTGCAAATTTATCAATCAGGGTTAAGTCTATATATTACCAACATACTTTGTCAATTTTACACATCTAGGTAATCAACTTTAAATATTACCGATATAGTCATTGAAACCGGCTAATTTGTGACGATATAAGTAATATGACCTGCTGATTTTCCAAGTAGATAATTACTTATTTTTTAATTTCCACTTGGAGTATTTTTTTTAATTTCCACCTAGACACGGTCATATTACCTATATCATCACAAATGTGAAAGATTCAATGGCTATATTGGTAATATTCAAAGTTTGGTTACCTAGATGTGCAAAGTCAACATCTGAGGTGGTATATCCAACTAAGATAAAAATAAAAATATAATGACGTGTCAGTTATTTTTCGGTTTCAATCGGAACCGAAACGGTCATATTACCTATATCGTCACAAATTTGAAAGATTCAGTGACTATATTGGTAATATTCAAAGTTCATTACCTAGATGTGTAAAACTGAGAAAGTATGTTGGTAATATATAGACTTAACCGTATTAATCATTATTATTCATGATCCTAGAAATAAAGATCTAACCAATTTTAAGCTTAAACGATCTATCAGGTGGTATCAGAGCCTCATGGCTCATGATCTAGGGTTGTACAAGGTATTTTACAATCGTATTTGATGAAGAAAAGATGTATCAAAATTATGTTTAAGGTGAAATTCGGTGATCAAGCAAATTCGGTAAAACTAGGATTTATAATAAACCCTAATTCAGTAAACATGAAAAGAGGAATTCTAGTAATCGTTTTCATTCTATTATTCTAATCATGATTAATAAATTGGTTGTTTAGGGTTTTAAACGATTATTAGGGTTTTAAACTCCACAAAACGATTCCTTATCCTTCAATATTAAATCGATGTCCTTTTTCTTTTTTGATTCGTATCCTTAATAAAGGTCTGCGATTGTACTGATTGATCATTCGATTATGATATATAACCAGTCAGATTAGGGTGATGTTTCTATAAAAGTTTTAGGGTTTTGAGTTTCTTTGGGTTTCGTTTTATGAATCACTACTGGTATCTCTTAGGTTTATTGGATCTGGGCTTTCTCATATATCTACCGAATGGATAATGATTCTGGTGATGTTGGTACGAACTAATGAAATAGCAGATTTGTAGGGTTTTCGTTGAAGAACAAGTCACCATTACAGGTCTGATAGTGATGTTGATGCATGTTTTAAAGGTTAAGAATGGAACATAAGCAAATACAGCAGATTCTTGTTAGAAAAATAGTTACTACTATTATATTTGGTTTCTAACTGCTATATATTACACGTTGATTCTTATTTGGTCTATATCTGATCGTGGGTAAGAGTTGGATTTGGTACTTCTTATATATTATTGTGGGAAGAAAGCAAATGTAATGGTGTATTTGTAAAGCGTAACTTAAACTATTCATAAATAAAACATAAGGCCAAAAGTACTATAACTTTGGATGCACGTCTTATTTGGATTAGTTTATTGCTTTTCAAATGCATGTGTGGGACATGAGGGCATGATTCTAGAATTATTAATGAATTAAAAGCCCATTGGAAACTAGTAGTATGGTTATTTTATGAAAGATTACTACTACACTCTAAGATCGATCACATGTTTTGTTCTGATTTGTTAATGATGTTATAATTTATTAGAGCTGCATATATTAGTTAATATTGTCGTGTGTATATTACAACTGCCAAATGGGATTCAAAGTTATTACTACTGATCGACAAAGTTTGTACTGCTAGTTTTGTTCGATATCAGGCAGTAAAGCATTTTGGATATCGGTTAGCTTATTTTCTCGGACAACACATACAGGAAGTTTTGCTTTTAAATGTTTGTAAATGTTTAAAGGATCGTATTTTGGATTATTTGTTCGAATTGGTTACGAAGAAGATTGATTATCATCTATTTGAGTTAAAGTGGAGTTTTCACTCAGGTTTTGTTTTCTTATCATTATACTATAAGTGGTGATACACTTTGGCAGATAAACTTGTTCGTCCTTATAAACGATGTGACGAAAAAAATGACAAATCTAGCAAAAGGTGGAGACTTATAAACTATGGTGCCATGCTTACATTTGCTAATCACTTTGGTCTGGTGTCTCATAGAAGATGAGGATTTGTCAATGAGGTTGCGATCTACTTATATTATTCCACAAATTTATTTTATAAGTATGGAGTCACAGTATAGTACAAGATAAAAGAACACACGTTTGGGTTGTACTAACTTCTGAAACACAATTCGTATATACATAGTTTTCTGCACATAATCATTACATAAGCCATACCAAATTGAAGATTCAAGAAATGTTTAACATATGTTTTCAGAGGTAAGCTTATTGTTAAAATGTTTTAAAAAAACATTTACATGCGACATTGATGTGAAGGTTTTTACTGACTACTAGACATTATACTACCTCTATTGTGATTACTACAACTCAATTTCATTTTTCTATTGTGCTTAATGGTGGGTACTTTAGAGTAGAAGGCTTGGATTAGGAATGTGATATTGGTTTGTAGTGGTCAAGAACCAAGGTGCTTATATTCATATGTCCACCAATTAGATTCTTACAAAAAGGGGCAGAAGATGTTAACAGGGTACTATTGCAACTTATAGATCCTTGGAGTGCATGTTACAAAGGAAATATACTTAATGGAAGTTTTGTTTTTATTCAGGGAAGATGATTACATCTTAACTTCAGGGGAAGCTTTTGCTTTATGATGAAGTTCGTACACGACTTTATTTGTTTTGCCATCATCAAATAAGGGAAGATTGTTAGGAATTATTGATTTGATGAGATAAAATAAATAAAAGAATGAAACAAGAAGGACTTAAATGCAAAGCTGGAATGTTACTACTGCTCAGGTGAATGTTACTGCTGTTAAGCAAATACTCTAAGTAGTTAAGACTGTTAGTGGAAAGTCAATAGACCAGTACAATTATTAGTACTTTTAGTGATCTTATGCTGAAAATATATGCAACGTAAGATAGAGTTTAACTAGTATAAATATAGACTACTATACAACATTACTACCTGATAGTATAATATAAGTATGCATAGTATGAAAGTTACTACTGCTTATTTTTATTAGTACAGGCTGGATACAAACGAGATAATGCTGTTTGGATTACAACTGCTGAGAAGAAGGTTCCTACTCGTCAGAAGATAAAGACAAAGTAAATGGATAATGATTTTGGAGAACAAGAATACATATGAAGATAAGTATTAGTAAATTAAGAAGAAGATATGTAATAATTGTATTTGTTTAAGAGATTACTCTGCTTAATAGAAAAATCATGATATCATGGAGGAAAGTATTGTAAGGCCTTGTAGACACCTTGGTTGTAATAAAAGGAGGTCCTAAGGCATATAATTATAATATACAAAAACATGTCATTATCATAGCTTCAAGGTTGTAAACCCTAACACTATCAAAGAGTGTTCGTATTAATATATTGGAGCTTATTGTTTTGGTTGTATTTCTGTGTCTCAAACATACTTTTTCTTTATTCTTCTTGGTGATATAACACCTCGTATTTTAGGTCATGGTACGACATTATGTAATTCACAATTTATTTTTAGGGATTTACGCGTTTGCTTTTAAATCGTAATCGTTAAGCTAAATCGCGTAAACTAAAAATGATCATTCAATGTAAACGGGCATTAAACGATTAAACGTTTACATCAAGCAAGTGTTAAATGATTATTATGAGGATAATTATCAACTTTGTTCATCTTATTTTTATTGGTTACGTAAAATGCTTACGTTTCGCGATAAAACGCGTTTCGGCATTCCCGGAAGCACCAAAACTTAACAACGCTTAAACGAGTACCCAAGATTATACCCAATACACAAAATAATAAAAATATCATCTTATTTTTATTTGTATGTGGTGGCCGGATTTGAGGAGATAAGACAAAGTATATCTTGTTTCAAGACACTTGCCCAAATAACTAGATATTACAAAAATCCAGGAACCTTTCTTACAAACCTTACATACAATTGACCAATTGCCCCTAGAACGTACTAGAAGACCTCCTTGATTCCTTGGCTTATCTTTCCATTATAAAAGCGAGCAAGTAACACCAAGATTTTTTACTACAAAGTATAAACAAGAAAAATCTCTCACATATCTCTCTTCTAAACCCACAACATCAAACCACCAATAAAAACACAATCCAATTAGATTATATTATTTCACCATTATTAGTGGGTTTATATTATACATCATACTAAAGGTATTCTTAAGAAGATATGAAGGGTTGGTTAAGCTGTTGAAAGGTTTTAACAAAGATATTGCAAGATTAGGGTTTTGAATTGGAATTAGGGTTTTCAAGGGAATAAAAGCTGTATGGGTTTCTTGCTAAAAGGGTTTAGCAATTTGGTAGTTATCATCCTCCTACACATCCAGGTTATCTAAGAACCCTACTTCATTTACTTTCTTTGATTTATGCATATATTATGTTTATATAGTTAAATCACCATTTAGGATACTTTTGAATATGTAAAATGAATTTTTACTTATTATCAATATTGTGTGAACTTATTTTACAAAAATGTTTATATAGATGGTAATAACATGTTAAATAGAATGTAAAATTGTTTTAAACATGTTGGTAAAGTATAACATTAAAAATACAATTAGGGTTTTAAATGATAACAGTAATAATTTTACAAGTGAAAAGTGTAAATAACATGTTCATCTTGTTTACCTTGAACTCTCTTGTACAAAACGAAGATCTAATAGACTTATATAAGTATGACATAAGATATAATAGTCGTAAGTATTGTAACAAGGTGTTGAAAGACAAAATGGTACAAAAATCAAGCTGAAAACATGTTATAAATATCAAACTTTCAAAACTTCTGTTTTGGTTCGAAGTTTTGTAAACATCGCCACATTAGGTTTTATAAAGATAGTACATCTCATAAGGATTCAAAATGGAAAAGGAAACACGAAAAAACAGGATAAGTAACGAAAAGATACCTCTAGTTACGAGTTAACGACACTAAATAACTTTAAAAAACAACTTTTATAAAAATTAATCTATTCATACCAGTCAGATAACTTATACTTTGTAAACATTAATAATAATGAATAAAACGTTCAATTACGAGAGCGTGTTCGAAAGAAACGCTAAAAATGAACTATAACGAATGTCTATACGACTAAAAACGTTTTTTACGATAATTAAAATTATAAAAAAACGATTTTATAGCTGTTATAACATAAATAACACTAATCATACACAGAGATCTCAAAAACCGTAAAAAGGTGATTTAATATCACTACATCCATTTAATACGAAAGCTGGCGTAAGAAACGCGAGAACTGACTTAAAACAAAAGTTATGTCATTTTTTGCTAAAGGGCCGTAAATTATAAACTTTTTACCCATATAAATACATTTCACTTAACGAAGAGATGGTGTATAATATATAATAATATATATATATATATTAAATATATATATATATAAATATATATATATATAGTTTATTAGTTATCAAAGTGCTATAAATATATGGAATTTCATAATGAGCTTATTCGGATGGCGTATTGACGAGTTGTTGGATTTACGATTTAAAGTGTCCTAACTCCTCGTACGTCATGTCATGACCTCTAAATTATGATAGCCCGAACGATAGTACGATGATAACTATATAGGATTATATATGGTTGTTGTTAGACAACGTACTTGAATACTGATTCGACCTATATTAACTAGGGTTTGTAACAATCGGAGCGTTACGGACAACCTTTTTACTTGGGATATAGTATTATCAATTTACACAATCAAGGTGAGTTCATGCCCCATGTTTTTTAACAAATATTATTTATCATCAAGTTTTTGGGGTGAGAAACATATGCATGTTTTACAAATTGGACGCAAGTGTACATTTTATCATGATTACGTTTTGCCTAAGTAGCGATAACCCACTATGCCCATGAATCATGAACTGTCAATTATTGGAATGTGAGCGCGAATGATTATAGATAGATCTATTTGGGATTGACCTCCTCCTCGTTTTGAGTGACTAGCTAACCACTGGAAAACAACGAATATCATGTCTATTTTGGAATGTATACAGGGTTAAACATCTTTCACGGGCAATGTAGCAATATTTAATAATATTGTATTCATTATGCAGAGCTTCGGTGTCATGACTATGAAAACGTAAATTACATATTGTGATGTCTATCTGTTGCAATATCCCGGGGAAAGTCTTGCTGGTCCTGCATATACAATTACATAAACCTAATGAAATTCTGCCAACTTTTTATGTTCTGACATTGTTTGATTAAACATTCAATGCATTACAGGAGGTCATTAAGCACGATGTGTGAAGGAATACATTGGTGGTTATATTTTGAATCATGCATATAAAATTAAACGCATTACATTTTGTAAAATCTGTTTGGGCAATAAAACTTTCGTAATAATACAAATAAAGTCTTCGGGTTTAGTAAACACATACTTTATTAAATCCAATGTATCATTTTTAAATGACTTTTTGGTCGATTCTCATGAAAATATCTTGTGTTATTGATCAAGAATTAACACGCCCCGTACCCTTATTCTACTTGCGACCCAAATTGGTGTGTTACAATTGTATCAAGAGCAAGGAAACAGAGAACCAGTCAAATGTTTTGCTGACATAACCGTTTCAAAACATAGCATTCAAACAAAGGGGTTATCCATGGACATTCATACACTAATTGTTGCATTAGTCGTTAGGCTAGATGCATGCATTATTGATATACTGTTATGATATAAATTTATATTACTATAGAGTCTATACAAAATACTAAAATAAGTTAAATAAGAGTTACAATACGGTTATTCAGATTCGGCAAAGATTCCAAGTTGTCACCTACAACGGCAGTGTCCATCCATATTGTGAGGATGGGTCTACATTGTTTCACCAGGAATCGATGGACACCCAATATGCAGAGTGACCCAAATGCTTACATAAAATGTCTTCTTATCAGGTTCCACCATCGCCTACCTAACATACCAGTCCCCGATAAGCCGCAGTCGCCACCACCCCCACTGGACTTTGTCCAAGCCGATTACCCTAAGTAAATGCCACATCGGAGGATGAATACTCCCCGGCCGAGGAGCACCACTAACCTGCAGCAGCCTCAACCCAGCAGATTCACTAGATATTTTTCCTGAGTCTGATCCGATGTGGACCGAATATGGACCAGAGGACCCCGATAGGATCCAGCTGATTACCCTCCTGATTAGGGCTGATGAAATGATGATGATGAGACAAGGACGAGGAATGAGGAGAAGGATGAGGAAGCACCTAGCCTTCGTCGACTCTGTCCCAACCGTACACGTATGGACTTCTAGATATCTATCCGGGATGAGCCATCCATATCACTTCCTCCTAGGGAAGAGGTCAAGAGACTTCTTGCCTTACCACCCCACCACCATCACCACTTACTCCATTATCATTCTCCTTTACACATATAACCATCTCCCTATTCCACATCACCAGTACCACCTGCTATTCCCTATTCGCTAACTTTGGGACTAACGTCAGCAATGATCCTGCTGAGAGCCGAGACAACTATCCCACTTCTTCATTCATTACCACTACCGACTTCAACACCACCTTTGCAGTTATTATTCTTCTGACTACAGTACAGGGACAGGCCCAAGATTACACTACCAACCTCGAAGAGGTAGTATTGACCTGTTTCTAGATAAGAGATTGAGATAGTTTCAGCTTGCATGCTGCCACTAGACTCAATTAGAGGTCGAGTGCATACTATGTTTGTCGATACTATGGATACCGAGATCAGACGACAGAGAGCCGAGGAGGTCGGCTATGGGATTAGAGATGTTTGGATAGACCCGAGAGAGGCTGTTGAAGAGGTAGCACCAATGACCCTTAGAAGGGTCAATGCTAGGGTGACTGAGCATACTCTGCAATCCATACAGGACACGCAGAATCTAATGCTGTGAAAAGTCTACTCAGGACAGGCAGACCCAGATATATCAGAGTGTTGAGACATTGGTTGATGATAGTCAGTACCACTATGAGACTGCACGACTACTAGATTCATGAGGCTTTGGTTTCCCGAGAGGCATGGGGACGCCTCCATAGAGGTTAGGCTATATTACTCTTCAGAAGTTTTGGCATTACGATCTGAATGATAGGTCAACAGTCTAGTGATTTCACAGTTGCAAGCAGCTGATCGTAAGAGTCTGGTGTGACTATAGAGATTGCATAAAACAGGTAACTAAATACCAAGGCAGGCCAGTTGACTGAGCATTAAAGTAGCTAAAAGGACTACAGACTCAGATGGTCGAAGTTTTAGAGGCAGCATAGACCCGCAAAAGGTCCAGCACAGCCTGATGCACCAAGGGAGGCTGGTAGCAGTTCCTAGATTTGGTTATGTTGTACTATGCTAGCAGCCTAATATAATATGGGTTAATTTCTCCATCTAATGCAGACTGTAAATATATCTTTTTGTTTTGTTTAGCTACCCAGTATAGGTCTTTTGTTCAGGTATTATCTATCTTGTACAGCATACAAGTGTACGGTATATCCCCGGCTAGTATGGCTTTAGGTTGTTTCTTTTGTCTTGTAACCTAAGTGTAGTAATCATTTTGTATCTGAACCGAACATAAGTTTTTCCAAGTTAAATATGAAAAGTACGGATTACCGTTATCTAGTGAAATCGAATTTATTATAAATGAATGTTTGATTTGGTTATACCATGGTTAATTCAATACAAGTTGTACACTTATCACTTTGTGATGTGAACCGTTTTTTTATAAATTATTATATTGTTTATGTCAAGTTCTGTTTTTATGAAATCTAACGGGTATTATGTTTTCATGTTATTTCAAGAAAATGGCACAAGAGAGAAGGACCAACGAGGTTAAACCCAGTGCAACAAAACCCCAACACCAGTCACAGACATAACTCATACCACTACAATCTGTCACCAATCCCAAATTTAAGGCAATGATTATCGAAGGCTTACTGCTGCACTGGTAGCACGCGATGCAACCAGAATTAGTCGAGAGATCCATACATCAGGAACGGTGCCCAAAGGGAGGGTTAGGAATGAGGGGGAGGTCTGTTATCTTGTAAACTAAACAATATACGAATAAACAGCCAACATTGTGCAAGTTGCACCGTGAAAGCCCACCCAGAACTTCCTAAAATCCAACTCTTGAACTTCAAGGGCACTGAGAGAGTTGTTGAACTCACTCAGTAGTTTGAAAAGATGAAGTCTGTCCACAGCATAAGCAACTGTATAGTAGCATGCCAGGTTAAATTTGCTACGTGTACTATGCAAGGAAATGCTCTTACATGTGGAATACCCCACAAATAGTTAAGACCACTACACCTGAAGCTGCCCTTAGCGATGGCCATGGAAGGATACTGAAAAAGATGATGACCAAACAAATACTAAATACTGCCAAGGGGCAAAATTAATAATGCAGGAGTTGAAAAGTTGAATTTGAAGGTGAAGGTAACGCGATGTGGTAACCTATAGCCACGTTTTCCAAGAACTGGCACTCTAATGTGCGATCGAATGTTTTCGAGAAATAGACAAAGTGAGAAAATATTTCTGTGGCTTCCCGACACGATCCAAGGCAGAGTGATGGCAACAAGTCCAAGAAACCATCAGATGACATTGTTTTCGCAACATGAACATCCATTGACAAAAAGAACAAACACTTGGGCTTAATTCAAGCTGACCACAAAAGAAAGTCTGATGACACCTCCAGGAACAACCACAAATCAACTACCAAAACAAGAGACAAAACACTAAAAGAGCTTATGCTGCAGGAAATGGTGACAGTAGACCATACGAAGGGCCTAGACCTCTGTGTTCCAAATGTAACTATCACCATGATGGTCCTTAGTGCAACCGATTTGGTCATTTATCTCATGACTGTAGGATCCCCCAAATTACACCATTAGGCTAATCAGAGGGTTTGTTTTGAATGTGGTGCTCAAGGGCATTTCAAGAGGGATTGTCCAAAATTGAAGAACAACAACAACCGGGGTAATTGGGTTGGAAATGCCAAGGCTCAAGTAAAGGTGTATGCCATGGGCAATGCAGGGGCAAACCCGGACAACAATGTCATCACGGGTATGTTTCTCCTAAACAATCGATATTGGCTCAATTTTTATTTGATACCTGGTGCCGATAGGAGTTTTTTGTATCTACTACTGCATTTAGCTTTAGAATTAATTATCACTCCAACTGGCATTAGATCAAGATTATAATGTCGAACTAGGTCCATAGTGGGCGAATTGGTTAGGTGTTAAACACTATAATCCGGGTTTGTACGTTTAAAACTTCTTAAATCCATCCTTTCAATATAGACCTAAATGCCCGTAGAACAAGGTAGTTTTGACGTATAATTTGTAAGGATTGGTTGGCAAAGTACCATGTCGTTATGTCTTATGCGAAAGATCGATCGAATTCCTTTTAGATGATTAAATTTTAATCGTACGAGGTAACGGAATAAGCCAGTCAATGAACACGGGACCCGATTAAACATCATCTCGTGTACTAAGGCTCAAGAGTATTTAACGAGGGATGTCACGTATTCTTAGCAAATATCACCGCAACCAAGATGAAGACAAGTCAAAAGGGGTGACGACTTGAAGATAGTGCCAGTGTTCAGAATTTCCTTGAAGTTTTACTTGAGGACTTATCCAGGGAATACACCCACAGTTCGACAATAGCGTTTCCGAATCGATTTGGTACCTTACAACACCTTTAGCACGGTCACCATAAACTAGATTAGGCAACGTCCGAAATGAGGAACAACAAGCGAGCTAACTACAAGAACTTACGGACCAAGGCTTCAATAAGACCAAGTTCCTCACCCTGGGGAGCTTCGGTTCTTTTTGTAAAGAAGAAAGATGGGTCTTTCTGGATGTGCATCAATTACAGGGAATTGAACAAACTGACTGTGAAGAACCGTTACCCACTTACAAGGATCGATGACCTATTCGACCAGCTGCAAGGGTCTCGTATTTATTCAAGATCGAATCTAGAGGTCAGGGTATCAACCAATTGAGAGTTCGAGAAGAAGACATTCCCAATACACTGCATTTAGGACTCGAAACGGTCACTATTAAAACCAAGACATGCCTTTTGGTTGACAATGCACCCGCCGTGCTCATTGGACCTTATGAAACCGTGTGTTTAAACCATATCTTGACAAAGTTTTGTAATAGTCTTCATCATGACATTATGAACTACTCTACTCCAAAAGTATGAAGGAAACATGAAGAACACCTTATAAGGCAGATCTTATAAAAATTGCTTTCAGAAAGGAAAAGGGAATTGTACGCCAATTCTCTAAGTGTGAATTCTATCTTGGATCTCCAAGGTACAATTTCCTCGGTCTCGTGATTACCTGCTCAGGTATTCCATTGTTGAACCATGCGCAAGATTGAATCTATCAAAGATTGGGCGTCTCCTAAAACACCAACATATATCGCCAATTTTTGGCCTATGCCGCTATTATAGAAGATCATTTCGAAGGGTATTCAAAGAAACGTCAAGTCAAGACCAAACTAAACCCAAAAGGTGACAAGTTGATTGGTGCGATAAAACCAAGCAGCTTTTCACTTGTTAAAGCAGAAGCTGGATGCACCAATCCTGGCCTTACCTGAGAAGCGAAGATTTCATCGCATACTGCAAGCTTTAAAGAATGGTTAGGGGCGCTGGTTTGAATGCAAAGAGAAAAGTTAATTCTTATGCATCACGCAATTAAAAAAATCAGTGAAAAGGAACTATACGACACATGATTTTTTAGAACTTGGGGCAGTAGTGTTCGCTCTAAATATTTGGTAGGCACTATCGTTATGTAACCAAGTGCACAGGTATTCACTGATCCAAGAGTTTACACACATTCCCGAACAAAGAAATTAAATAAGAGGCAACGATCCGCTGTTGTAAGTTTAGGCAGAGTGATTACGATTGCCAATTCGTTATCACCCAGGAAGGGAAATGTATTGTTTGCTGATATTCTGAGCATGAAGGAACGAGAACCACTAAGGGTTCGGGCCTTAGTAAGACTATTGGCTTTGGATCTTCTAAACAAATCTTGAAAAGCTCAGACTGAGCACTAAAGCCCGTAGAACATTAAGAAGGAGGATTTTGGAAGTATGTTGGTTGAGAATTCAAAAGATACCGGAGAAACATAGAACAGTAAAGTTGGAACCACCTCGATGGACTCTAGAGCATAATGGTAGTATTGGTTACCATTTAAGGCTACTAAGGACTGTTATCATGCACGAGTCCCAACAATCCTAAGATACTCTATTCATCCAGGTGTTCTGACAAAATTACCAGGAAATGAAGAAACTAACTGGAGGCCCATATGAAAGCCTCATCGCCCATTGTTAGAAATGTTTGACCTAAACTAAGGACAAGGCCGAACATCAGAGACCATCAGGTTTGGTTAGCGCAGCCCAGATACCTCAATGGAAGTAGGACAACATCACTATATATTTTTTTCACGAAGCTTCCTAAGTCGACACAAGGTTAACACTATTGGTGATCGTTACCCGAGACTTACAAAGTCCTGTCCCATTTTTATCCAATGAGGGAAACGGATCCTATGGAATAAACTGTCACGATTGTACCTGAAGGAGTAGACCCATGAAGCATGGAATACCTTGTCTCAATTATCTATAATCGTTACCCTCGTTCGCATCAAAATTTTAGAAGTCACCAACAGAAGGCTTGGGACAATTTGGTATAAGAGTATCTCTGCATATCCTCTTGCAAAACCTAGGAGACAAAGGCGAGAGAACCATCAAACTCTACGAGATATGGCTACTACTTGTTTAATCGACTTTGGAAATGGTTTGGTTAAACATTTGCCATAATCGAGAGTTTACATACAATAACAGTTACAAGCTAGCATTAAGGCAGCACCGTTTGGAAGCACTATTATGGTCGAAAGTGTCGTTCACCCGTGTGTTGGGCCGAGGTTGGACAAGTTCAACTCACTGGTCTAGAATTAGTGCAAGAAACAACGGAGAGGATCATCCAGATCAAACAAAGGATTCAAACCGCTCGCGATCGACAAAAGAGCTACGCTGACTTAAAGCGTAAACCGATGGAGTTTCAAGTTGGAGATAAATTATGGCTAAGATTCGCCATTGGAAAGGGGTCGTTCTTTTGGCAAATGGGGGAAGTTAAACCCCAATATGTCGGACCTTTCCAAGTGTTTTAAAAAGGTATAGTTAGTCGTTTGCTTACAAGATTGAGCTTCCTCAAGAGCTGAGCAGGTCCACAATACTTTTTCATGTATCCCAACTTGAAGAAATGATATCTTACGATCAAGTAGTCCATTACTTTGAAGGACTACCAAGTGGATGACACGCTCCAAATTGTTGAAGAGCCTGTATAAATCATGGATCGCGAAGAGTCAAACAAATTGAGGCGAAGCGGTCCCAATTTTCGAGTTCTATGGAACCTATGCGAGGTCCTGAGTTTACAATGGGAACGGAAGAACAATTGCAGGAAAGAGAATATCAACACCTTTTTCACCAAAGATTCAGAGGGAAGTCAATGTTGTTGTGGCTAGGGAGAATGTAGGAACACAGGTGGCGCAATATATAACACCTCGTGTTTTAGGTCATTCTATGACATTATGTAATTCACAATTTATTTTTAGGGTTTTACGCGTTTGCTTCCAAATCGTAATCATTAAGCTAAATCGCGTAAACTAAAAATGATCATTCAATGTAAACGGGCATTAAACGATTAAACGTTTACATCAAGCAAGTGTTAAATGATTATTATGAGGATAATTATCAACTTTGTTCATCTTATTTTTATTGGTTACGTAAAATGCTTACGTTTCGCGATAAAACGCGTTTCGGCATTCCCGGAAGCACCAAAACTTAACAACGCTTAAACGAATACCCAAGATTATACCCAATACACAAAATAATAAAAATATCATCTTATTTATGTGTATGTGGCCGGATTTGAGGAGATAAGACCAAGTATTATCTTGTTTGCAAGACACTTGCCCTAAATATCTAGATATTACAAATATCAAGGGAACCATGTCTTACACCTTTGTAACCACTTGACCAATTGCACTAGGAACCTTCCTTGAGGCCTTCCTTGAGTCCTTGGCTTAGTCTTTCATTATATAAGCTAGCAAGTAACACATAGATGTTCATTTACAAAGTATAAACAAGAAAAATCTCTCCCATATCTCTCTTCTAAACCCACGGCATCAAACCACCAACATACACAATCCATAGCTTGATTTTCTTTCACCATATTAGTGTTTATACATCATACTTAAGGTATTCTAAGAAGAATTGAAGGGTTGGTTAAGCTTTGAAAGGGTTTTAGCAAGATATTGCAAGATTAGGGTTTTGGTTGGAAATTAGGGTTTTCAAGGGATAAAAGCTAGGGTTTCTTTGCTAAACAAGGGTTTATATTTGGTTGTTCTTCATCCTCCTACACATAAAGGTTATCTAAGAACCCTACTTCATTTACTTTCTTTGATTTATGCATATATTATGTTTATATAGTTAAATCACCATTTAGGATACTTTTGAATATGTAAAATGAATTTTTACTTATTATCAATGTTGTGTGAACTTATTTACATGTTATATGGATGGTAATATCATGTTAAAAGGAATGTATAAGTGTTTTAACATGTTGGTTAAGTATTAACATGTATAAGTACAAATTAGGGTTTTAATGTTAACTTAATAAGTTACAAGTGAAAATGGTGTAAATAACATGTTAATCTTGTTACCTTGGACTCTCTTGGACAAAACATGATCTAATGGACTTTATATATGTAGGACATAAGATATAAATGTTGTAAAGTAGTTGTAACAAGGTGTTGAAGCATAATGGTACAAAAATCAAGCTTAAAACATGTTTTAATAACAAACTTCAAACTTGCTGTTTTGGTTCGAATTTGGTAACAGCCATATTAGGTTTTATAAAGATAGTACATCTCATAAGGATTCCAAAATGATAAGAAACTCGAAAAACGGATTAATAACGAAGAAGATACACTAGTTACGAGTTTACGACGCTAAATACTTTATAAAACAAATTTTATAAAAATTACTATTCATGGCAGTAACTTATACTTTGTAAACATCAATAATATGATAAAACTTTCAATTACGAGAACGTGTTCGAAAGAATCGCTAAAAACGGAGCTATAACGAATAAGATACGACATTTACGGGTTTTGCGTTAATAAGTTATAATCTGTAATGAACAGTAAAAACACTATTCACAACAGAATCTCGGAAACTTAAAAATGCAATATTATGATCACTCGTCTTAATACGAAAGCGTGGGCGTAAGAAACGCGAGAAACGGACTTAAAACGACAAAGTTATGTCATTTTTGCTAAAGGCGTAATTATAAACGTTTTTACTTTATAAATACGATTTCACTTAAACGATTAGATGGTGATATAGCTATATAGAAATATATATGTTATTAGTTATCAAAGTGCTATATTACTAGGGAATTTCATAATGAGGCCTCTTCGGATGGCGTATTGACGAGTTGTTGGATTTACGATTTAAAGTGTCCTAACTCCTCGTACGTCATGTCATGACCTCTTAATTATGATAGCCCGAACGATAGTACGATGATAACTATATAGGATTATATATGGTTGTTGTTAGACAACGTACTTGAATACTGATTCGACCTATATTAACTAGGTTGCATTCGGGCGTTAGCGTGACGCGTTTTTATTTGGGATATTTTATTATCAATTTACTCACTCAAGGTGAGTTCATAGCCCCATGTTTTACAATTATTGATTTACAAGTTTTTGGGGTGAGAAACATATGCATGTTTTACAAATTGGACGCAAGTGTACATTTTATCATGATTACGTTTTGCCTAAGTAGCGATAACCCACTATGCCCATGAATCATGAACTGTCAATTACTGGAATGTGAGCGCGAATGATTATAGATAGATCTATTTGGGATTGACCTCCCCGTTCGGGTGACTAGCTATCACTGGAAACGAACGTATATCATGTCGGATTTTGGATGTTACGGGTTGAACATCCATTAAGGGAAATGTATATGACAATTATTCTATATATTGTATTCATTTATGTCGAGCCCTTCGGTGTCATGAGCTTAGGAATACGTATTACATTTTGTGACTGTTGCATTCTGTTTGAATTCATCACCGGGGAAAAGTCTTGCGGGTCCCTGTATATACATTTACTTTAAACCTATGAAATTTACCAAATTTATGTGACGTTTTAAATGCAATGTTTTTCAGGAGGTTATTAAGCCGAGGGCGAAGGTACATTGGTGGTTATTATTTTGAAGTCATGCATTAAAGATTTAGTGCATTACATTTTGTTTATCTGTATGGCTGGAAATCTTTGATATTAATAACAAGTTAACAAGTAAGCATTCGGGCTTTTGTAACACATACTTTTTTAAATCCATGTATCAGTTTTAAACGAACTTTTTGGTCGTTTCTTATATTATCTTGTTTTATGATATTAGAAGTAAACAGCCCGGACCCTTATTCCGCTGCGACCCAATTTAGGGGTGTTACAGGTGATATAAACTAGATTCCGCATAGTTCATATCATACACTCAAAGTTCAATCTTAGTACCTTTGGATTTATCCAAGGATACTAAACCTTACATCAAGCTAAGGAGTTTAAGATCTGTTCATTGGGATCAACAAGTGGTATCAGAGCTTGTTGTGAAGCTTTGAATAAGAAGAAACAAACAACACATACTAGATCTAATTCTCTGTGATAAAATGGAGGCAGGAACTACTTCTATAACTCTGACTGTAAGACTCCCTATCCTCAACCTAGGAAAATATGATCTTTGGTTAATGAGGATAGAATAATACTTTCTCATGACTGATTACTCCCTCTGGGAAGTAATTCTGAATGGTAACAAAGTGCTGAAGAGAACTGTTGGAGAAACTGAGCAGGAATATGAACCTACTACTATAGAAGAAAAGCATGACATGAGGAATGAGATGGAAGCTAGAAGAACTTTATTGATAGCACTCCCAAATAAGGATCAACTGGAGTTTCATTCATACAAAGATGCAAAACTACTCATGGAAGCCATTGAGAAGAGATATGGAGGAAACAAGGAATCCAAGAAAGTTTAGAGAACTCTACTCAAGCAACAATATGAGAACTTTGCAGGATCAAGTACAGAAACAATGGACCAAACTTTTGATAGGTTGCAAAAACTTATTAGTCAGTTGGAGATTCAAGGCGAAGTTATTACACAAGGGGATATGAACTTAAAACTGTTGAGAAGCCTTCCATCTGAATGGAAGACTCATGTTTTGATTTGGAGAAACAAAGAGGAAATAGAGACCATCAGTTTGGATGACTTGTACAACAACTTAAAGATATATGAACCTGAACTTACAGGATCATCAAGTACAAGCCAAAATCTACAAAATGTGGCTTTTGTGTCATCCAACAGCACTAACAGCAACTGCAACACAAATGAAGCAGATAACACTGCTTATGGAGTTAGTGTTGCTCATACTCAATGTAATCCTACATCTAGAGATAACCTTAGTGATGCTATGATATGTGCTTTCCTAGCTAGTCAACCCAACTCTCCTCAATTTGCAAGAGAGGATCTAGAACAAATTGATCCTGATGAGTTAAAAGAAATGGATTCACAATGGGAAATGGCTATACTGACAATTAGAGCTAGGAGATTCATCTAGAGGACATGCAGGAAGTTGGATGTAAATGGTCAAAGAGTTAGATTTGACAGGACTAAAGTGGAGTGCTACAATTGTCATAAAAATGGTCACTTTACAAGAGAATGTAGAGCTCCTAGAAATCAAGAATACAGAGGAAGAGAGAATAATAGAAGAACTGTGACAGTGGAAACTCCCACTGAAAATGCCTTGGTTGCTCAAGATAGAATTGGAGGGTATGACTGGAGCTACCAAGCTGAAGAAGAGTATCCTACAAACTATGCATTAATGGCATATACATCTTCAAGAAGTTCTTCTAGTTCAGATTCTGAGGTAGATTCTTGTTCTAAATCATGTGTAAAAGATTATGCTACTCTCAAAGAAGAATATGATAGTTTGTCTTCAGATTATAAAAAGTCTCAATTTAATTTAGTATCTTATAAAGCAGGTTTAGAATCAGTAGAAGCTAGACTAGCTCACTATAAGAAAAATGAGGTTGTGTTTGAAGAGAGCATTAATGTTTTAAATCGTGAAGTTAAACTAAGAGATAATGCTTTAGTTGAAAATAAAATGAAATTGGAAATAGCAGAAAAAGAGAGAGATGAGTTAAAACTAACATTAGAGAAGTTTCACAATTCATCTAAATCTTTGAATAATTTACTGGAAAGTCAAGTTATTGACAAGTTTAAAACTAGACTAGGATATAATGCAGCTTCTTCTACTGCAGCTTCTTCTGCAGTAGAAAGCTTTGTGAATTCGTCTGAAATGTTAGAAAATCATGAGAATAATAAGTCCAAATCTGATAAGGGATATCATGCAGTTCCCCCCACCTTATACAGGGAACTTTATTCCCTTCAAACCTGATCTAACGTTTATGGATGAAATCATTGAAAGTAAGAATATAGATGTTATTGCTGTTGTTACATTTAGTAATGTTAAGAAAGTTGAGTCAAATCATGAGTCTGCTGATGTAAAAAATAATGGTGATGCAGTAGAACCTAAAACTGTTAGAAAGAACAGCTTTAGACCTCCAGTCATTAAGGATTGGAATTCTGATGATGATAGTGAGGTAGAATTTATACCTAATGTTAAGGATAAAACTGTTAGACCTAGCACTGAAAAGATAAAATTTATTAAGTCTGCTAAGAAAACAGTAGAAAAGGTAGAAACACCTAAACAAAACAAACACTATCCTAGAGGGAACCAAAGAAACTGGAACAATCTTATGTCTCAAAGACTAGGAAGTGACTTTAAAATGATTAATAAAGCTTGTTTTATTTGTGGAAATTTTGAGCATCTTCATAATGTGTGTGATAAAAAGGTTATAAGACCAGTGTGGAACAATCAAGTAGGGTGATCACAGAACTTGCTAATAAATGAACTCACCCTCACCCTTATAGAAAATTTGATTCCACTAGCAGTAACTAACCAGGTCTGGCACAAAATTTATACTGATGGTGCAAGTGTTAATACTGCTGTCAGAACAGATTATAACTGCTAGCTAAACAACTGGAATCATTCTTAGACTAATATCAAATGCTTACAAAAAGTGATATCACAAGTCTCATAAAGCCATTTAACAAGTTATTCAGACAAACAAAAACTTGTTTTTTCAATAAAAGGTATTACTGTCAGGGTAAAAAATACTACTGCTAAGGATAGAGCAGTAGTATAGTGTTAATAAAATGGAAATTGAGTTAATGTGTTAAGGCACTCTGCATGCTGGGTTTTGGAAAAGCCAAACACAGTAGTGAATAAAATACTTTTAAGAAATATTTTCTTACATTGATGCACGAGGCAGATCCAAGTCTATAATGTCTTGGTTCACCAAAAGAGTCTAATTCTCTTTTTTTATGTGTAGGGAACCCTCAAGAACAGAAGGAGTACAAGGAAAAAGGAGTTATTGACAGTGGTTGCTCTAGGCACATGACTGGAAACAAATGCTATCTTACTGAATATGAAGATTATGATGGTGGTTTTGTTTCCTTTGGAGATGGTAAAGGTAGAATTTCTAGAAAAGGTAAAATCAAAACAGGAACATTGGATTTTGATAATGTGTACTTTTGTAAGGAGCTTAAGTATAACCTGTTAACTGTGTCACAAATTTGTGATAAAAAGAACAATGTTCTTTTTACTGACACTGAATGTCTAGTCTTATCTTCTGACTTTAAGCTACTTGATGAAAGTCAAGTCTTGCTAAGAGTTCCAAGAAAGGATAACATTTACAGTGTTGATCTAAAGAGTGTTGTTCCCACTAAAGGTTTAACTTGCCTCTTTGCTAAGGCCACAATTGATGAATCCAATTTATGGCACAGGAGGCTTGGGCACATAAACTTTAAAAACATGAACAAACTTGTGAGGGGAAACCTTGTTAGAGGTTTGCCTTCAAAGATTTTGGAAAATGACCATTCTTGTGTTGCTTGTCAGAAAGGAAAGCAACACAAAGTAAAATATGGTGACATATCTGGAATTACAATAGTTTAGTTATAGTGTGACACGTAGGGACTAATAATGACAAGTTACAATAGTTAGGTGTCACTAGGACTATAAATACTCCCTCCATACTTCCATGGAGGGGCGAGGATAAACATTTGTCTCATAAGTGTGTGTTGTTTCTCTCTCTAGAAAACACACACACTCTTTCCTTTCTCTCTCTAATAAAATGGCTTACTTTCATTTCTATCCTCCCCGACCTCCGGATCGTCTTTTGTTAGTGAAATCTTATTGTTAACAATTGGTATCAGAGCCTATGAGCATATCGTGATCGTTGTTTGCTGAATCAGAGGTGTTCGTGGTATTTTTTGGTAAGAAACTCAATCCGAATGTACCCTTTTTCGCTTACTTTTTGATCTAAAACGTGTGTTTTACGACGATCAACTTGTACTTTTGTTAGTCTTATATGTACTAGCAACTTATTGGGGTATCAAAACACGTTTTTGGATCAAAAATTTATGGGTTTTTGAAGAACATTTAAAGGCAACAAAACATGTGATGAAAGAAGCGAAATATGTTTTAAAGACAGCGAAACATGTTTGAAAAATGTGTTCTTGAATGGAGCGAAATATGTATTTTGGAGCAAAATATGTATTATTAAGCGAAATATGCAGGTCAAGTCACATTCCGAGCGAAATATGCAAAATTTCTTCAAGCGAAACATGTTGGAGAGTTCAAGCGAAATATGCAATTTCCTATCAAGCGAAATGTGCAATTTTTTCTCAAGCGAAACATGTTTCTTAAACCAAGCGAAATGTGTAATTTCCTTAAACCAAGAGAAATGTGTAGATTTCAAGCAAAATATGCAGTTCTGTTTCTCAAGCGAAATATGTTGAAATGTGCCAAGCGAAACATGACACTGTTTAAGGAAATTTTATGTTTTGAATACCTAATTTCCCGAATACATAAACACCAAAGCAAACACAACACTTCATGCCAAAACGATCCTGAAAAGATTCACTAAAACGACAAAGCAAACACATTTATCCCATGAAAAGATTCACCAAAACAATTCATGCCAAAACATAAACACCAAAGCAAACACAACACTTCATGACATCAAATAACGTCTATTTTATAGCATCATTTATCTCATGTTATTTACCCATTTTGCATAGTTATTGCAAAGAATTATTACTTAATCGTTTATATTTAAGAATTGCAGTAAGTATGGAGTACTTGGTGAAAGATAGCAAAAGGCACGCATTCTGGAGCTTAAATGAAGATATTTTGAAGATTACTATTCTGAAGACCAATACGTCATATCCATCAAGGAAGATACGGCGTATCCGTGCCTGCACTCACCAAAAACCACAAAGGAATAAAGCTCAATACGCCGTATCCAGAGAGACTCAATACGCAGTATTCAAAGTATGGAATATAATATTCTCGAAGATATCAAGCGTGGTCCCTACTCCAGGAAATCCCAATACGCCGTATCCAATACTTGGATAGGCCGTATCGAACCGTCTTCCAGACCTTATAAATAAAAGGCTCGAAAACGAGTTTTAAGGGTGCTAAATCATATTCTCGATACCTAAACCATGAAAGTTGATTTTCAGAGGAGAAGAAGAGTAGAAAAGGTCGAGCAACGTTATCAGTTCCATAGGAGACAACGTGTAATTATGTATACTTTAGTAAGCGTTAAGTTTTTGGTATCATTCGTTAACTCAGTTAGTTTACCTTGGCTAAATAATTGCTTTTGTATTTATTATGACGTTTGAAGGCTAATACCTTCGGGTAATAGCCATTATTATGAAGATCTGAATGTTTGGTATTAGCCATTATTATGAAGATCTAGTGATACGGACCAAGTAGATCTATGTTAGGAATGATAAAAGTGACGATCTTATTGAGATAAAAATCTTGTAATAAATAGAGAAATAATATGGTGTAATAGGTTAGGTGATAGGCTTGTGACTTAAATAAAGTCACGAGACTCGACAAATAGCTAAAAGCTAAGAAACAAGAGCTCCTTGCTCTTTCTTGTAATTGGGTATAAATACCCCATCACCACTCATTAGTGGTGTGTGTCTTCTAATCTCATTCTTATCTTTTCTCTAATCCTCCTCCTCCCTCTTTCTCTCTCTACTTTCTATCTTTCTCTCTCTAGAATAAACACACACTCAATACCTAACACACACTTTATTGCTTATTGATCCTAAAATCAAGACCTAGCAGGCATCTCTTATTCTCACGAAACATCGATTGCGCAAACTCCACAACAAAATGGAGTTGTTGAAAGGCGAAATCGTACTCTTGTTGAAGCCGCTCGAACAATGTTAATCTATGCAAAAGGTCCTTTATTTCTATGGGCTGAGACAGTTGCTACCGCATGTTACACCCAAAACTAATCTGTTACATGACGTCCCCATGGAAAA